>VCRD01000229.1:352233-394323 GCA_006783055.1 Trinorchestia longiramus
ATAACTACTTCTATTGCGGCTCAAAAATACTGTATTCTAAGTGTTTATTATACACTAGATTTGCCATAATTTTTGATGGCACGGGTACACTAGTGACAATATACAATTGACGATTAATTATTATATGGAAATTAAACAGTGCCTGAAGTACTTTTTGAAGTTACCTCAAAATTTTTCCAGGAAATGATAGTGTCTATTTTTCGTGCATATTTTGTGCACACGTAATACAGAAATCTATATTTAGTTGTAGTGGTATGGGGATCACATCTTACATTGTTCATAATTGTGATTCATATTCTCCTTCTGTATTCTATGTTGAAATAATTATCTTAAAAAGCATATAAATACACAGCGTCTCTCTGACAATATTGTATAATTTATACTACTTCACAATTATTATAGTGTGAATTGTCAAACTTCCTATTCATCATGATCATAAATATCACAATGTACGTGTGTAGTATAATGGTAAAAGATGTCCCTCTATACATCTATGACTGAAAGGTACGTCTTACTTCACGATTATTAACACTAGAAATCTGAGAATGTTTGTTGATTATTTTCAGCGATGCCACACCGTACGGCTATTATTCCACAGGCTCCATAGTTCGTTTATTACGTTCAGAGATGTCACACTATGAGCCAAACAGCTCGTTTATATTGCCTTATTCTATTCTATTATCACTAGTGTCAATTGGGGCGCAAAGTTAAATAATATTCTAGAGACACCACAAAACGAGCGTAATTCTTTCACAGTTGAAAGTCACTGAAGGAAGGTGGAGAAATGAAATGCACAGGCGTTATGCGTTGCATGTTGGCGATGTTTTTATTAGAGTGTTAATAAATAATGAGAACCGTTAGAACCTATGCTCCTTTCTTAATATGAACTTCTTATTGGCTGAGAGCTGAACAACAGGTCAAGTCTTCTACTGAAATCAAACTGGAAAATTTTTGGTTTCTGTTTCAACTTCAATTTAAGAACTATGTTTGCGTTCAATTTTACTAGAAGTTTTGAATGTACTAAACGCTCATTTGTTTTTGAAAGATCTGGGTGGAGATATCATTGACTGTGCAGTGCAAACTGTTCTATCAATTCTAGGGATAGCGATTAGAAGCCACTTTATAATTGATACACAGAAAGACTTTCTGCAGTGCGTGGTCCTTCTAATTATTGAAACAAGGCCTGAGATGTTACTCAGCTTAACACACTCGCTGCTGACTCCGAGGAATCTCTTGGTCTTTAGTTTTGCCAGCCGCAAGAATACTAGCAGTAGTTCCTTTCTTGTGTAGTGTGCTTATGATTAACTGACATGGGCAACTAACTTGGTGAATGTGTTGTGGGCACACTGATAGACACTTGTATGTGTTCTTTCAATGACGAGAGGTAACTCGTAGATAGCAGTTGCCATGAAAAATATTTGGTGCTATAGCTGTATCTTAGGTATAAGAAAAAACTGAAGTTTCTTTATTATTTACTAGGAAGTGAGAACATTTGATTGTAGTAAAAAATAAGAACGATATTCCTATGAGGTAGAATACTTACAGGAGTAGTTGAACGTAAATAACATAGTTAAAAATATCTATTGTCATCGAAACTTACACTCGAAAAGAATTCTTGTATCCTCTTTGACTGGCTCAGTTATAACCGGAAAAGTCTAAGCTGAATGCAACGCTACTTTTTAATCCAATGCACTAATACACACTTGGCAAGGGAAAGCAGAATGTGTCAAGTGCTTTTCAGGGAGGAAAATTAAAACTATTAGTACACGCGTACCCTACAAATGTTTTCAAATCACTCGTCAAACAGCCATGGCTTATTTTCACATCTATTTATGTGTGAGTAATAAATCTATGAAGCAAATGTTTCATCTTGATTTTGTGGCAAGTTTCTAGTTCATTTAGTGGTGCAGAGAGCTATGTGCTGGCGAGTTTCATATTGAATCTAGTAAATATCGTCAAAATAAGCATTATCGTGGGAAGTTCTGTACGGCAAAATTCTGATTGAATCACGTAAATACCACAGTAGTCAGCCAAATATTAATAATGTCTGGATTTTTTATGGCAGGAGTTCCTGTTTTGTGTTTTGGTTTAGCGGATGCTCCAGTTGCATGTTGTTGGACCTGCTCGTGGTCCTACACCTGCAGAGTTAAAGCATCAAAACAGAGATCATCAAAAAATGGTGGCTCTGTCAAACTTGCAGTCCTACAGTCGTTCTACATCCATCCGTTCAGAGCCAAGCGCCAAACCTCACCATTGTGTCGGTATGAAGAACAATTCCTTCTCAAAAAGTGTCAGAACAGCTGCAGTAACGTGTGTTCTTGCAATTGTGTGTTATTGTATTGATAGTGATGTTTCTGATGACTTGTTAACCTAAGCTGCCACGTCGAGCTGACCTATGCTGCCACGTCGAGCTGACCTAAGCTGTCACGTCGAGCTGACCTAAGCTGTCACGTCGAGCTGACCTAAGCTGTCACGTCGAGCTGACCTAAGCTGCCACGTCGAGCTGACCTAAGCTGTCACGTCGAGCTGACCTAAGCTGCCACGTCGAGCTGACCTAAGCTGTCACGTTGAGCTGATGAGGTCTCAGGTATGTGGTAGTGAGCTGCCTCTCCCTCGCAGCTCAGATGTAAACTGAATTATGCGAACGAGACCAGACTCAATTAGAAAGCAATTTCTTAGCAATAGCTTATTAAAGCTGTTTGCTACATTTTACCAAATTATAATATTTGTGAATATCTTTGAGCACGTTTTTAAACACTGTGTTTTCGTATTCATTTAAATGAAAGAAATAAACTTTATTGGTATACATCAATCATAAAAAAATTTTCATCTGCGGCCACATGTGAGAACTGATCTCATTTAGGTCATGCATACGACAGTAATGCCAAGTTTGCACTTTTTGTATGATGATTAAAGTTGGTATATTCAATGGTTTCATCTAAAAATTTCAAGAGAAATCTGAAAACTGTGCTTGGAAGCGAGTGGATTAGTAAAATTGAGCACGAGAAGGCAGTCTTGAGTTGGACGCAGCAGACGTGTGGTTGTTCTAATTTTATTCGTCAAGAACTCATGGCGAAGCTTAGGTGTTAATATTTCAACTAGTCTAGTTAAAAGTGATTATAATGAGTGAGTGTATTCAGGGCTAATGAGTACAGTTGTTGGTATTGTACTGGAATATGTTTTACAACCAGTGAAGGTCTCAGTGAAGTCTGAATTCAACGACGCTTTTATTATTAAGTTTGTTGTTTAGTAATTTAAGCATTCTATAGCAGAACTTTTTGTTGTGGTTTTGTCCATAAATATTCACACATTAGGTAGATGTACATTAATATTACAAATGAAGACTGCTAATATTCCGGAATTTCATCCTGCAAACCAAATTTTCTTTGCCTTTATTAATGCCGTTCATTGCAAGTCATACTTGAGCTTTACTCTGATTTTCCCTAAGAGGCCTTCACTCTTCTTACATCAACTTTCAATTTCCCTAATTTTTTTAATGTTCTAAGTAAAATGTTTGTTTTGTGATGAAAGGCCTCCTTGCCCCAAACCTACTCAAAGATCACGCGTGTATTTTAATTTCACTCGCAGTGCAAACGTCTAAAGTCCAAAATGAAATCATTTTTTTTTACCTGTAATTAAACTGCTGTCACAGCTTTTCTGCTTCAAGTTGTGAATAATTGCACTAGAGTTGAAAATCTTTACCTCAGCTCTTTCATCTGTTCTTTTCTTACCTCCACTCATCGACCAAATCTTCATGAAATCATAGTACACTATTACTAAAATTGTAAATCGACTGTATTAAAATTTGTTAACCTATACGGTTTTAAATGAGCTCTCGTGGCTGTATAAATGAATATCATATGTACAGTTGTTCTGTCATTCAATGTCTTCAGTCTGATTCCATTATCGATCTTCTATAACAGAAAAAAGCAAGACTATCATAAGAAGACGTTTTGTAGTATTTATGTATGTATATGTAAATTTTACTATTTAAAACTGAATCTCACCACATCTTTTGCGCGCTGCTATTTCAAAATCCTCAACAGATTGTCCTCTTTCAATTCAATCTTCAAGATTGTCTAGTTCATGATTATATCAAATTATTACTTAATTACTTCGCAGTTAAAGTTCAATCCTCCTAAAAGTATCAATCTAATACTTTAATATGTTTTTATTATTTGTAATTATAAATTTCAAGAACTGTGATCGATCTGAGACTCCATTCGGACTGAGAGCTTTCGTTCATTTCCTATTCTAAGGGAAACGCTGGCCGCGTTCAACAGAATGTCACTCGTATAAGATTGGTCGGCAGATGTGTCATAATCGAGACACCTCCGCCGAATTTAATCTATGAAATGTAACCTAAGCCACTCGCAGCCAGATGCTGTCTTCTTGTTTTTATGGAGGAATGGTCAGTGGCGTTATTATTATAATGGTATTGTTAGCAATATTCTATGGGCAGGGGAGCAGAACAGCGAACGCTGCACGTGCCTGCGGGCGAAGCTGATGGTTTTGTATGGCAACTGCATTTGTTCAATTGATTTTGCTCTTCTCAATTTTGTTACTATTTCATGACAATTTAAATGATAAATGTTCACTTGGTGTATTTCTGTTGACATGTTTCAGTAAGTCAGATAATTTTAAAGAACTTGATGTAGAAATAAATACGTAGCTAAACACACGCATAATTCTATTAATCTAAATAACACGTTTCCTCTTATTGAGGAATTTTTATGAAAGTCATTCGAATTTGAGCTTTAAATTTTGGTACTTTTGAATTACCACAACTTCAAATTATTGGAGTATTGGAAAGGCGCAACTGCTTTTTTACTTGCATTCAAAATTTAATTAAGAAAAAACTTGATGACAACAGCGACGATATACTGCCACCAACTCTACCATCTCGATTTTTTTTCAAGCTTCATCGTCCTACTTTTTGTTTTCGTGTTTAATTTTGTTCTAAGACAAAAGATAATCTTTTTTTGATGTACTGATGCAAGCAAGAAGTCACCAGCAAACGTCCTCAGCAGCGCTGCATCGAGCAGTTGTAAGTGGTTCAGGAATTTTGCTGCACTCAGCCTTTTTTTCTCTCGTTATCGTGAGTAGAATAATTTTGGGCTGCACATGCAAAGAATAGCATATAAACATAAATATTACAAAAAATTAGAGTATATAATTACATTATTATGTATTTTTAAGTCTTTATTTATTTTCTCCGTCGTACGAAGTTGTGAATAAACTGCTAGAACTAATGAGAGAAGTGCACACAATAATGCTACAATAGTATGCGACTGAAGTGTGTATTGTCCCTGTGCTACAGCAAACAGAAACTCGGCAAAATTAATCACCGTGTTTCGCTTAGCATCTTAGAGAAAAACTGATCAGATGTCTAAGTATCAATAGGTTTACGTGTATAGAGTATACCTACATCTGCACAGTACTCCCACTTGTGTGATTCTATGAATTTACTCTGGGAATACTCGTGTGGAACTATTTTTCATATCCTTTTTTCTTACAAAGAATTGCAAAACGAATCAACTCATAATTGACACTTTTTCCTGAACATGCAAGTGTAAAAGTTTTAGTTGAGAAGAACAAATTATTCAAAGTTTGAACAACGTGTTGACCAGAAGTAAAAGTGTTGCTGTGTCGAGTCCATTCACATCATGCGACTTGTGACTGTTGATTTGAGGTTCTGTGAACTACGATTCCATATTTATAGTGACCTAAGAGGATCAGCCTGATTAAGAATTAAGTTCTGCCCTCTAATGTTCGCAAAAAACTCGGCTAGTCCAATTAACTGATAAGCCGCGCCGTGATCATGTACAGCTCATTTAATCATAAAAAATTAGAGTTGAACAGGATAAGCAAATGAGACTTCAAGCACATGATACGTGCGTGTTAGAAAAACATGGAGTCATCTGAGTCCATGCACGAGTACGTGGCACGTACGAACCTGCGCTACGGCCAGCAGAACGTTTTTGCGTGGATGAGCGTGGCTTTGTTCGCATTTTTTCGTGTTGTGCGTCCGTGTGTCCGATGTTGGACTACACCCTCACCACCACACTCCACACACCTCCCTTTTTTGCGCGTGTGTCGGACAAAACGATTTTTTCCTGAACAAGGATCAAATTTCCCAGGATTGCAATGGTTTATTTACATCAACAATGACTTTAGGTTGATCTCGAAGGAATTACAGTTTATTTATTTATTTAATTTTATTCAAGTACAATTCGCTATGCTTGAAACAAGTTTTATGCTTAAACATCGATAAATACAAGTTATCTAATATAGTACATTCCGTGCCGTAGAATGATCTAAGCGAAGAATGTAAAAACACACTATAGTATGGTTATATAATCTATATATTTGTGAATTGTTGTTCTGTTAGACTGTGTTTCGTACAGTACGTGTCTGCACGTCCAGGGAAAATATTGAACGCATATCAGCCACCTAGTGAGTTAGTCACGTAAACTTCATTCTCTACAAAGCCACGACAAGAGGCATGGCATGAAATGTTTACCTTAATAGCTCAATCCTTTCTACCAAGTTATTAATTTGAAATGTTTAGTATGTGAGCAAAATTGAAAAATCTAAATTGCCTTCCACAGAGTTTCTTTTCCATAACTCGTGAGTATTATTTTAGGTAGCTCGTGTCGAAGGCACCAAATACAGAACATGGAACATCTACCTTCAGAGTACAGTACTCTCAATAAAGGATGCCTAGAATGGAAACTCGTGGTAATGTTCCCTAAGGTAACACTTATTCTTTTAGTGAAACAAAACCAAATTGGTGTAACATGACATTGCATAAATATTTGTGATATTTACATAGGAAAAAACTAATGAAGACACAGTTGTTGCCGCGTTACTCAGGAGCAAGTTTCTAGAATATCTTATGACATCTTACAATGAAATGCTGTCCAAATATGTCCATCTATCTCTTCAATTATTTGAGTAAATTTATTATATGAACTTACGGTGTTCAGTTATTGTTTATTATTTTAAGATACATCGATCATTTCCTTCTGCACGAACGAGAGTTATTTAAAATTTTGGATTACCTTCTGTTAATATCTTCTGGGACTACAAATACAATACATTGTAAAGACCACGCATAATTCTAGGCTTTACCATAACGTCAGGGTAAAGAAGCTAACAGTTTCTAGGTTGCTGTCATAGAATCTGATAAAAACTTCAATTTCGTTTAATATTATCAAAGTAAAATTAAAGTTCCATCGCTCAGAGGTCGGTTCCCACCCGACTGCTGCCGTTCATCTCAAAAAACTTGAACAATTCAAGTCACAAAAACATGGACAGTGCGATGACTCAAGCCGTGTTCCCAGGCCGGTTTGAACACCTCAAAACCAACCCGGAATCAGGAACTTTGGGAATCAAGAACTGCATCAATTAAAATTTTCTTCTATATAAGAAGTAAATTCTTGTAATTATAGGAATGAATACTTGCTAGATCTATAATTTAAAACGATTGCATTAGGTATTAATTTTAGTAATGCAAACTGAACCGCTCGTAAATTTAACAATTTTTGCAGTACAGACCGAAAATGCATATAATTTCATTGTTTTAGTTTTACCCTAAGAATTTAAGTTGATCTGCACCAATGTATGCATGTTCAATTCCGTACCTAAAATTTATGTTCAGAATTAGTTTAAGTAAATAAACAATGCTTTCTTCCGTTAAAGGCCAACCACCAATGGAGTATGCCGATTTTTGTGTGCAGCTTCGCGGAAGAATGGAAAGGTATTTAATAATTTAGATGTGACTAAAACTGAAGAACAGCAAAAAATCAAAATGCCCTCTTCTCCGAGGTTTTATCTTTAATTGCGTTTAATTAAATATCTCTGTCACATGATATTTTAACGTATTTTATCTTTTACAGACTTTAACAACTAATTTTTTCTTTAGGTCAAAAACGATTTTTCTAACTGACTCGTTAAATACTTGCAGGGTATTAAGTTGGATTTCCAGTCAATATTTTATTTTTCTGTATTGAAATCTAGTTGCCATTGATGAGTTGTGAAGAGCAATAGTCAGGGATAAATTCGAACAGTTTTTTAAATGTTTTGCAAATAGTCTATTTATGAAGTAATTGACACATATCTCTTCAATTTGGTTTAGTGTACTATGCACGAATACAAGTGTATAGCATTGATGAGTTACAGGAAAATATTCTTTGACCCTTTGAGAGAAAAGAATTAACTTTCAGAAACATTTTGTTGACGAAGAAAGTCCTAAATAATTTATATGAACAAACACTGTAACTTCTCTAGCACTATCATCAACGTTAAGAAATATTTAATTGACACAAGATTGCGGATCACAAAAACGGAACGCCACCACTCGACCCAGCAGAGTCTTGCTGATATGCGAGAAACTTCACGTGATTGCTGTTCGTGCAATATTTACGAACTGACAGTATATTATTTCTTGCTGCTGACTTCACTAAATTGACGAGCAGGAGCTTGACCAGAATATTTAGCAAGAAAACCTGAGAAAAACTGTGGAGGTCCTCCGGTCAATGGCTGAATAGACGCTTACGGCCACCAGCGAAATCTTTATTTGTACAAAACTTCATGGTATAACAAAATGAGCTGTGAGATCATCACTTGAAAATACACATAGTCTATTGTGTATAAACAGACAGTAATAATTATAAAATGTCAGTAAAATACTCCTAAAATTTATCGAAATTGTTTGAACTTCAATGTAAACACCTCAAGAGGATAACATCGGAAAAACGTTCTGAAAATATTGTGAATTTCTGTTGGGTTGATTGGCATAAAATTCTCAGAACCTCAGTCACTTTAATAACAAAAAATTAGAGAAAATAAGTTACACTTAACGTTTCGAGTGTTTGCTTGAATAAGCTTTTATTCTGTTCAATAACAAGATATTTTTCCATTGCAGCGATTTAAAAAAAAACGATACTAAAAACGGGGTTTAGTTTGCACGTGTTTGAATGGTTTTGTCAGAATACAGAAATACAGAATACAGAAATTTTGTCAAACAGAAATAATTAGGAGTTTCATTTCAGTTTGTCATAGACTTTTGCCTGTAAGTAAAAATAGATGGTGCTGATCTTGGGCAAAAGATCTATAAACGAGGCTGTATAGACTACATAAACCTCACCTTCTACATCTCCCGGCACGCTTTTCCTACTCACGTGATTCCATTACTTTGCTATGAAACACACGAACGTATTTTAAGGAGTATTCTGTCAAAAAATATTCATCATGAACAAATTATTTTGCGTGTATTGCTCTCGATAGAAATCTTGCAATTATTACAGATAGTTTTTGCTAAAAACTGGAAAGTGTGACGTATATTCTAAAGCATGGCGATATTCATGATGTGCCTCCATTACTAAATTTATAGAACTCTTGAAGCAATAAAAAATAAGACATAATAATTTCATACGCAGCTATAATTATGTTGTTACCACAATGATAAATAAAATTAAATAGATAGCGATAATCTTTTTGATCAGTGAAACAAAAGAACAATATAAAATTGACTCTGTGTGATGACTCTGCATACACGTTTGACAATGCTATTTTATAGTCAATGAAAATCAAAAGAATTGTATAATTGTATCTATGACATTTTTGCACACACATGCAGCACGCAACATTACCATAGATGCAAGCTTACATGTATTTAAATATATAATGAAGCTCTAGCGTTACGTAGACACAATTTGCGTTTTTTCACGCTACAATATGAGCCAGTGTGACGTGTAGAGCTCATCCTACAGCCGTAAGTAGGTGAGATACAGCTGTTAGAGAGGGTGCAGCGACCAGCGAGAGCAGTACACCTGTAAGTAGGTAAAGTACATCAGCTACTGAAGTAGGGGATGGCAATTGGTTGATATTCCCAGACCCTACAAACTAAGCGTGTTAATTACAGCAGTTAAGGGAGAGGGATTGAAAATGAATGCAACTGAAGAGTCCGTAGTACGTCAAAGTCATGTGAACGACAAAGCAGTCACATGGAGAAAATATTTAATGTTAGCAAGTGGAAGCACTGGTTGCGTTGGGTAAAAAGAAATCTGCAATAGTAACAGAAATATAAACACCACTGCGGCGAATTTGAAGTATCTACAGTTTGATTAAAATTTTTGAAACACTTTGGAATAGGTATTTAAATTTCAATGAGTTATAAAAATTACAAAGTTGAATTATATTGAAAAGTTGTTTTTACCATGAGAATCACAAGAATATTTCAAAACGTAAAAGAAAATTATTGAAAATAGGCTCATGCCAAATAATACAAGTCAAGTAAACTAAAAGTATTGAGAACAGAAGCAAAATTGATGAAATTAATATTTTGTGGCATAGCTTTTGCTTGATACGACTGCATACAATCGTATCGTATTCTGAAACTATTTTTTCACACATTTTGACAGGAATGTTTTTCCATGTAAACTTTCCCCAAATCATACAAATTTTTTGGCAGTCTTTGGTGCACTGTAACTTTGAGCTCTGTTCACAAATATTCCTTTTCGTTTAGTACAGGTGACTGGCGGAGCCCCTGTAACACCTTCACAATGTTGTCGGCAAACCATTTTGTATTTGTTTTGTCGGTGTACTTTGAACTGTTATCTCGCTGAAATTCTCAATTTTCTTCTCACTGCAGCATGTTTGTTGACTTTTTTCTCATCAGATCAGTGAGTATGATTTCAGTAACTTCCTGGTTTTAATGAATGCTTTTTAGCAAAGGAAAGTCGTGCATTCACGTGGCGTTTTCATAAAAGGAACTATTCTAGTCATGTATAAACTCAGACCCTGTTGCTACAATTTATTGGTGACACTGACACAAACAGTTGTTTCTACTACATTAAACTCTTTTAACTTTGTTCTTGCTGTTTGAGGTTTGTTAAAAATAATTTTGACCATATTTCTGATTTATCGGTCGAAAATTTACTTTGGGGCACCAAAACGCCGCCAGATCGCTGTCGAATGTTTCTTCCATATTTTAATCATTGAATCAACCATACTGAAATTTAGTTTAACCTGCTTTGCTTATGTTCTATAGCCTTTATCATTGAAATAGGCTTTGGCTATTTGATTGTGGAGATTTACTCTGAGCCTTTCTATTTTTTTGCATGATGTTTACTGGCTAACTGTTGACTCTACTCAGCAGACGTGTCAAATGACAATCAGATTATAGATTAGGTGCTTCAAGAATGTGAACATGCTCTTAGATTATCGTTTTCAGTTCTGAAATACAATATCATTTCCAACTTAATAAAATTTAGCTTGAAAAACAGGTAATAACATTTTTCTTCGATACTTTTAGCCCCGCTGATGCATATTTTTTAAATAATTTTTTTTTCGAGAATTTTCTATAACGTTTTAGAGTATTTCTGTAACAGTAATTCGCCTTTATACTTATCATAATTCATCAAAACTTGAATAAATTAGTTTTTTCAAAGCATGTTGAATACTTTTCAACGAAACTGTACGCCCAATTTGAATTTACTTGCCACAACAATTATATGCACAAGTAGCTGTTAAAATCAATAGACAAGTGACACAAGTAACGAAGGTGATGCATTTTTTTCGCAAAGTTCAAATTGGAAAAAAATTTAGGTTCTCGTAAGTATGAACTTAGAAACACTCAGAGTCATGTTGAATTGATTTATACACATTCACGTTGCTCAAAAAGAAACTTTGAAAATGAAATAATTGCATGGTAGGTTACTTTATTTTATCTCGCATAATTTTTCCTTCACTCGGCTGCCTTCATTTTATCAGAGTATTCTGCATTTATTGTTCATTCAATATGCCTTCTTTCCACTTCTTTCTTTTCTGGTTCTGATTCTTACACCGTGTTTCTTACATCCATGTCTCCATCATTGTTCTCCCCAGCTACAACACTCATTACTCCAGTCTTGCTTGCTTCTCCCACTTCTCCACGTCCACTTAGCGCAGTCGACTAGCACTTTATAATTCCTTTACATTTTTCTCCGCTTCAGTTGTTGATCTAACAAGACAGAAATCTTGACAAGCAGAAAGGCTTTGGAAGATCGTACACTTTTTTATATTTATTAATGAATCGGAAGAAAATCTTATTTGATCATCACATAGTTTGCTTTTGATGCGTAATGTTAGCTTATTGTTATGAAGAAAAGTTTCAACATCCGCTAAACCGTTTGAAATCTTTATCACGCGTTCAGTTAGCAATTCGATACTGATATACAATTGCAATTTATTGAGCAGTCAATTGCTCAATTATCTTTTATTTCAGCTTCGAATACAATAACATTCTCTAGTTCAAAATAATTCATACCTGCTTTCTATAAGAATACTTTAAAGCATCTTCAGCTACTCGCACGTTCAGTCGCGCGCATAAATGGTAAAATTTTGAAGCAACAAAGCGTGCAAACTCACACCAGTTTCATAAACTAGGATTCGATGTCGTAAGTGTTTTATTTATGATTTTTAGCTTGAGAAAGTGAGCAGCTAGTGACTTACGTAGAATGTTTACTTCCTGCATGAATGATGGAAGATTGACTGCCTCCAGTTCAAAGGTCAATTGAGTAAGAGAAGTGACAGGTAAATCAATTGAATATAACAAGTGCAAAATAAGACTGATTCTCTGTTCGATAGTGCCAAAGAATAAAAATTACTGCTTTCAATCAGACAGGTACACACACAACATAGAAGTAGATGATTTAATGTTTTTAATGATACTAGAACTGCTTGAAAATTATTTTCTGAATGTGTGCTGCCCTTTACTGTTGATGTATAAGTGTTCGAACGTAGTTGTTTGTTCTCATTGTTTGACTTACCATGATGACAATGACTGCTGCTCAATGTTTTACTGTGGTTTAAATCATGTTGAATGTTCTTGATTCTCCCCAGTATTTTCAACACAATCTTTGATGTTCCCAGAGTTCGCCCTCACCTCGCTCTTCTTGTTCTTTGTTCTCCAGAAAGTAGGTATCCAGTTTACCAAATAGAACTACAGTGATACTCCAGAAATGTATAATTTTACTGTGGAAATAGTATAATAATATTATTTGCAATTGAAACCTTAATTCCATTTCTACCTGCTCTTACATACATTTGTATGTATAGGCATTGTACGCTGAACGCAGGGCCTGCATTTGCAGATGCAACATTACAGCCCTTTTCCTACTCTGAGTAGTTACATATATTTTACGTGAGACAGCATGGGACTTGAGTAGCAACACAATAATGGACCAAACAATTCGTTCCTGTTGCTATTTTTTATTTTATTCTATTCGTAAAGATGCAGCAGTTATCATAAACGTATCTTATATATGTATCGTCTTTCTTTTTAAGTACGTCACAAAATAAGATGAATATTCTAATTGCAATAGAGATAATAATCTTCAAGGTGTAGGAGTTCCAGTAATCCATACGTAATTTTGTTTCATTGAGTTTCAGACCTAAATTGAAATCTTTGTGGATTTATTTATCGATATGTGCATATAAAATTCATAGGGGTATAGTGCACATGTCTAATAAAGATTTTGGACTTGAGCTTCCAAGTCCAAAATCTTTATTAGACATGTGCACTATACCCCTATGAATTTTATATGCACATCGTTATGAATCGTATTCATGAGTAAAGAAAATTGAGCTTCCGCACACAAGATGTGTTTCGTTTTCTTGTTAAAATTGCCCATGCATTTTACAATAAAAGTATTAAATCAATGATTACATGAAATACATACTTTCTCATAATTTTGATACCATTAATAAATATTCAATTTCATTTGATGAATCTAGAGAAATGGCAGCGGAGTTCGTCAATGGGATGCATTGGGTATCAAATTTGTTAAGGGAACTTCATCAAGGTTATAATCAAAAATTTAAACTGGGAAGAGATTTCGGCTGCCAGTTGTAATCATCAATCTAAAGCTCCCACCTTTGACCTCAAAGTCAAGAATGTAACTAACCTGTGAACAGGTATACTGTAATTCACAGTGACGCACACGACCTAAATTAAGTGGAAAAGTTGTCCAGTGTTCTTCCCAACTCACATAACTACCACATACATCATAGAAGCGCATGAGCGATGACGAAAAATTGAAGAATTTCACATCACAGTTAGCTTCCCTGGTCATCATACACAAGCTTCCCTGGTCATCATACACATGGACTGTGTAGAAGCCGCGATTACACATCCACAAGCTGGATGCTGCCTCAAATAGCCTCACATCCACAAGCTGGATGCTGCCTCAAATAGCCTCACATCCACAAGCTGGATGCTGCCTCAGATAGCCTCACATCCACAAGCTGGATGCTGCCTCAGATATAGCGTCACATCCACACGCTGAGATTCATCTTTCATGGCCGTCAGGGAACAGTTTGGCGGAAAGAAACATGCATTATATGAGCTTGTGTTCTTGCGTGTTGCTTTTAAAACCGTTTGCTAAAATTGGATACTAGCCCTGGAAAAATGTTAGATTCCAAAAGTGGGAGGGACTGAAGCCTCAGTACATCGTAGGGCAGAACTGAAGGCTATGTGAGAGGGACTTCACGTTCAGGTTTCGATCATACATTGGTGATCATACATTGGTGTAGTTCCACCAAGCACCAAACACGTCGCTCCTAGTGTGGTTTATTTGTGTTATTAACATCTAAATTTGCAGCCAAGTTTTTTCCGTCGCTGATTGCAGTTCTCTAGTGCGCTGAAATGAATCATGTCCTTTTGTCCTTCATTCTGAAGGATCCTTATTCGGAAATACCAAATAAATTTCATTGGTAAGATTTTGTCTGTTCAATTTTCGTTTATCATTTTGAACTGAAATTATGAATCATATCAGATTGAAAGTACAGTTTAAGTAGCTCATTACATATGGAATTTACGACACAAATATAGCAAGGGATGTCTCAATATGTGATACCGAGGGTAAAATTAAACGGAGAACAAAATATGCACTTTTTTAATTCCGTGGCTTTAGTAGGTATGAGAGGAAAAATCTTTTCCTGGTTTACAATTTTTTGTTTTATTTTATGTCTTTTTAAGTTTAAAAAATACAACATATCAATTAGAATGAAGTGTCATTGTTGAAGGATGACAGGAAATCATAGAATATGGGATAAATTATCGTCCTGATTGTCATCTACGTATGTTGTTGTCAAGGCTAATTCATGGAAATAAAGAGGAGTGCAAAAATTTTACAAGCATTTTGAAATAAAACAAATCCTTAATTGCACGCAGTGAAACAACTATGCAGTCATCACTACCACGAAATAGTGATGTCTCATCAAGCAGGTATGATAATATCTCGTACATAACAAACGGACAGCCTCTTACACACGTATGATAGTACGGGAACAATGTAGGTCATGTTCATTCTGATGTTTGTACTCAACATTTGTGTCTCATTGGCTGCGTTTTTATTAATCAAAACGATTTAATCACCGGAAAATTTATTTCAGTTCAGGTAACGGTTATTGATTTCAATTTAAGATAAGTTTCTATCACTAGAAGCGCTGCTATTATATACTTTGGGTAGAAACCCACGTTTAAATATGATGTGTGTTCCTACTTTGTCTCGATAGATTTTATTAATACAGCACTAACGAAGCAATTCAACCATTCATTTTTTGCAGCATTACAACAGAGCACCTCAATATATTCTACAAAATTGTGAAGACAGTTCGTTTTAAAAACACATCCAAATCAAAATTACGAAAATTGATCGTATTTCATTAACCATAACTTCAAAATGGTTGGAATTCGTACTTCTGACGGGAGCCATAATTCAACGTATTATCGCCGGTGTTCAAAAAATAATTGTTTGCAGTCTTCCCTTATTCTAACAAAGGCCTAGGCATCACCAGGCGGCGTCGTAGGCTTCCGTTATCTGCAGGGAATTTGATAGTCGGAGGGGTGACACGGAGGCCGCCATTTTGATGCCTTCTGCCTCTCTCATCGCCTCGAACTTATTATTAATCGACCGCCACCCAGTAACCGTCACATCGGCCTGACCAATACCTAAACTTCACTCAACTTATAACTCTTGTATCTCATGGCCTATGAAAGCGTACATTTGCATTGCGTGCGTTGAAATAGAACGTAACCGTGGACCTTAGATCAACAAAATGAATAAATAAAAGACAGAACCTCTCTGTATGGACTCTCATGGGAATTTAGGAGCAAGCTTAAGAGAAACAGAATCGCAATCAAGGATCGACGCAATATGGACGACTCTCAGAACTTGTCAGAGGGACAGTCATTTTTTTAATAAAGTAGGACAGAGCGGCCTCCAACACTGCATCCCTGGAATAAATAAACGAAACCTCCAGAACCGCCATCGAAGGCTATGCTCTCACCAGCCGAAATATTTTGTTAGAATAACCATTTCAACAATGTGATTTCAGAGATTATGCAAATTTGAAGCGTGTGTGAAATAGTGCGAACATGTTAATGTATATCCTACCACAACAAAGTTTTTGAGATAGATACAGCATACATGATCAATTTAGGAGAATTTTTAATTGCATTCCAGTAAAAATTCCCTCATTTTAGAATAGAATGGAATGAGGCTGTAGGAACGAACCTTCTGGCCCATTCTTGGGTCGGATAATTACTTCAATAATTATTCGGTTGTTTACCCAAGTCCCATGCCGTATTTCTAGCCGCGTCAACCATGTCGGCAGCGGGATTCGAACCCGGGTCTTCCCGCTCGCAAGCAGATTCGCTCACCAGTCGACCAAGCTTTGAACTTTGATATCAAAAATAAAGCATGTTTTTATTCTACAGAGCCTTTACTGTAACCCAAGTATCGGATTTTCTGACGTATTGTTCATATCTTGTGACGTTCTATGAGTTGATATTATATGAGATTGTGTCAGATGCTGCATGTCACGCCGCATGTATTCCGTACAATGAAACTAGTCTTCCATCACATCTAGTTGAACAACAAGGTTTTAAGCCTCGTCAAGGATTTAGTTATGAAGGGGAACAAAAATATCTTCCTGAATTGGGAGATCGGAATGTAAATTCGAAAATCATGCAGTGTGGCGGCTCAGTTGCAAGCCATAAAGTTTTTTGAGGTATTGAAAACTCAAATATTCCTCCAAAGTTTAAAAGGATTTGGTGCTGCGTTTCCACACTGACTATGATGATGTGAAAATTATTGTAGGTTGTCTACAAACATATCATACTTAATTCGCTGATACAGCCAAGTACATTTTGCAATGACTCATGCTGGTGGAGAAATGGATAGAATTCTTTTCGGTGAGATCGAAGTTTGTTTTTGTATTTATGCGACATTTCGTGCACCTTGTTTGCCATTTTTTATGTCCGTGTGTCGAAGCAAATGCTTTACTTCTAACAATTGAGGATGTAAAGGCAATCTTCACTAAATATTAAATCCTTACTTAATATTTAGTGAGGAAAGAGAATGTTTTCAGAGTAGATCGGCTAAATCATTCAAACCGCTAGTGTTTCGACTGTGTAGTTGATAGAAGTGAGTTGTTAAAAGGCTGTCTGCTGCCTATTCTACTTACTGAGGGGAGTAATTTTTACGTAATTTTCAGAGCAGCTCAACAGTTGATGCATTCAAACATCCCAATTACATCAATCATCAACATTTCAGACGAAATGTCAAGTGCGTTGTCGTTGATGGTGAGCTGAAGTGTCGGATCCCACGGTTGCTTCCTGAACTTCACTCGTAAAGTTACTAACTTTATGTGTGAGTATTTGTATCAATGCTGCCTTCAAATTTTCGTGATTCTACAACACGAACATCTGGATGGTGGAGTGCCGAAAATATTCTTGTCTGCATTTCCTATAAAAGGGTCACTTCTGTAACTGTAACCAATTGAATTAATAGACAAGTGTATCGTAGAAAGCTCACTTATCTAAGAAAATTTTGTACTTATTTGACCCATGAAGGTATTTCGGACTGGGTTGCAGAGGACGGAGGTTCTTGACGTGTCGTGTCAGACTATAAAGACCACATTTTACGTTTCGCTTGACTGCGTCGTGTTTGTTCTCTGTTGCCTTTCGTGACATGCAGTCGCATGCCTCATAATTTGAACGCATGCCTCATAATTTGAACGCATGCCTCATAATTTGAACGCATGCCTCATAATTTGAACGCACTCCTCATAATGTGAATGCATGCCTCATAATTTAAACGCATGCTTCATAATTTGAACGCATGGCTCACAATTTGAGACCATGTATCATAATTTGAAAGCATGACTTCAGAAATTGAAAAATGGTCTCTTTTCTCTATTCTACACCACTGATCAACCGTTTTTCCTCTTCATCTGATTTATAAGATCTCCACAGCACAAGGATCTCCAGAGCACAATTGATATTTACGCTAACTATTTATAATTACGAGAAAATTAGCCTCTGCAGTGTCAGAGCAAAGTTGTACAGCTATACTGCATGGCTTCGATACTGCGATTCGTTACTGCATTCATATTTTTTTACGCCTTCGATAGAAGTTTCCGATTATTTTGCTGTGCTCCCTCAGTGTCTTTTACGTTTGTCATCCAAGCCAAGTAATGAATTTATTATAATGAATTAACTACGTAATCAATTATTGATGGTATTAGGGTAGAATTATGAATATTTTCAAATCAGTTTCGCATAATGAGAATCCTTTTATACCTAAATTTATGTGTGCGGTTCTATTGCAATTTACAGAGATAATTCAATGAGTAGTTAATTATTAATTATCGATCTTATCGAGTTTTTTTACTACGGATAATTCCCAATCTAATTACTGTCCACTGAAGAGCTATATAGTCAAAGATTACCTATTGTGTGATTACTTACCATTCGAACCACGATTCGTAAACCATAACTATTGAATTAAATTTCATAATTCATCCGCATGAGGCACTGACTCGAGATGCTTCGCTGTTGTTTGTGCAGGCGTGAGTTATGCATTGTGATTATAAAAGATACCTTGTAAATAGTGTGTGAAAACTGCCACGTTACTTGTAATGAGGATTGACTAGATTACTAGTCGATTATACGTATTAAAAAGCTATAAAGCATTCATAATAATATTGGTCAGGGAGACTAAATGTAATGTTTATATAGACGTATTAATTAGCTTCTTTATTTGCGCCATTACATACTCATGCGACTACAAATTTAGATAGTTTGCCATGTGGTATACACTGTTATATCGAGTTATACCTCTAGTTCACATGCGTACTGCGATAATTTCCTACAGTAAATAATATTCAGAATCATTTTCCTTCAAAAACTGAAATAAAACAGAGTAGTAGCAAATTTCCAGTTGCCGCCTGGCTACAGATGGCTCTAACTGAAATTCAGGCCTGGGGAGTAAGGAGTTTCCTTGTATGGTGCCTGCACATTATCATGATGAAGGTATCACACCATAGACCTTCTGTGCATGTTCAACATACCCAATCTACGAGAGCCGCATGAATACAGCTGGTGCGTGTGCTCAACATAATTAGAAAATATCATATACTTTAGACCTTCTGTGCCTCTCCATTAAGATCATCATCTCTGGTCGACTGATTGGATAAATCCTTTGCAGGATCGTAATGTCCTTACTTGATTGCTGCTAGGCTCATTTTCTGGCTTTTGAATCATGAAACATGCAATTCAAATTAATTTTATTAAGCATAAAATTGCAGTTTATGGTCAACGTAGTCATTTTTATGGACAATCACTAATAGAAGTTGGTTTTTCTACCAGTCATCTAAAAGAAAAGTTTATGGAGCCAAGTTGGTTTGTTCTAGGCTGGTCTCTTCGACGCACTTACGTCTGGCATACAAGAAAACAACTCCTTCCGTTCGTGTATTGTAATTACTTTCTGGTACATATTTTCAGGAGCACACTTCTGTAAGGCTCTTAGGAACGTTGCACTAAATAAGAATGCAAAACTAAAACCACTCCAACATTATTAAATTAAATTCCAACAACCAGGGAGTTAATTCGTCTATCTCGATGTTCTTTCGATGTTCTTTCATTCGTCTCGATGTTTATTTTAAATAACTGCTACGTTGATGGATAAAGAAAGAAATCTTACGACTCATGGGTTGTACGAGGCGGTCCTTGTACTCCAAGAACCACAACCTCAAACTCATATTCGTGAGATCTAACCAGTCATACAAAAAATATAGCTCTCTTTTTTTCTGCTAGTGTTTAGTCTCTCCGGTAGCTCGTCCAGCATAACGATATTTATTCAGTCATAGCATCATCTTACGAAGATTTTGGTACAAAATAGCTAAGGTATTTTAGTATGCTATCAATAATTTCCACTCGTGTTGTGCACAAGTAGGATTAAATTACCAAATGATGTACACGCATGCAGGGTACAACGGATAGGAATACGTAGGATTGCTAGCCTCGGATCTGTAACGTATAATAAGTAGCCCGATGTATAAGTTGTTTAATAGAATGTTAGTAAAAGAGAACAGATGTGCATATTGAGCTCACGAATGGATGTTCAGCCTCTTTGTAAATATAGCTCAAGTAAGCTATGGTGACTACATAGTTTAGGATACACAAAACTCGTTAATTGTTCTGTGTATATTGTAACGGTTGCGAAGTAAATTTTGTGATGCAGCTCGATTAGAAAGGCAAGGGTTGTATTTCAATTCCTTCTGTATGATGACAGTAAAACAACTGATTGGTTGAAGATTGTTTTCAAGTTGATAGGCATCGCAGATTACTTTCATATGACTTTCATGGCTTACATGCTTCTATGCTTAAACCAAATCAAGAACCTGTATCCTTGACAGCAAAACTTTATTGAGAGTAATTTTTTTACACTTTTCTACTCTACCAATTTTTAGAATGGAACATGAGAGATTAAAGCACAATTCTTACTTAATCTTCGAGTGCTTTCATGTACCCTGGATTCGTAGGACGGAGACGATGCATTGCTGTTGTTTCAAGTTGATGCTTGCACGACGAGATGTGTTCCGTACCTCGGAGCACACGAGGTGAAGACATTGCTGTAGTTCATAGAAATACTTCAGTGCATAGTGTAATTATGGAATTTTTATAGTAGTCCTAGACTATTCAAACGAATTGTTAGTAAAGGATTTGAAAGTTTCTTGTTAAATTTTCCAGTAGGTAAATTTTATCGATCGGAAGCAACTCAGTTGCAATATGAAAGTAGTTAAACTTTATTTTAGGCATTTCCATGAGTGAAATATTAGTGAAATTGATGGATATTATTCTTTGTTGTTCATCTTGGAATTGGGTTAGTAAATAATGACTTCTATCTGTCTGTTTCCAAACCCACGTGTATAATTTCACTATTTTATTGGAAGGATAAAGGGGTTGATAATGGAAGCTCTCTATTCTGAACGATTGTAAAATTTAATAGACAGAAATAATTTAGAATATTTGCAGTTTACTCTGAAGATACCATTGCCATGCACCACCAAACGTACTCGTTCAAACTGCATCTGGCACCGAACTCATGATGATGTAAACGGAGTGCAAAGTCCTGCTCGAGGACACATAATCCAGCAACGTACACAACATCAGCTGGAATGAGAGGCTCTACAAAAAAGTTCATGTGAAGATCACGAGGACATTTGCAGCAAAAAATATTCGGCTTTGAAGAGCAGAGAGCATGAGAGCAACTCATGTGAACCATCATCAATGAGGACTGTCATTTAATATCCTTGCTTCTGTGGCCAGGGAAACGTGTCGAGAGAGATTAATGATTACCAACATAAGTAATTTATTTTAAATTAGCGTCTATGAATTTACATAAATATTTAGAATAATGTCTCCCCTAATTATAATATAATAATAATATATTGAGGATATTATTATTAATTTATTATTCATTTTGAGGAGAATAGTATCTGCCCTTGGCTCTGAAACTGCAAGAAGGCTCCTCCATACCTAGTGAAAACTTCAACTTTTGCTAAAAATGTCTGAGAAGCTCCAAAAGAATACAAAAAATCCGAATCCAAAGTCAGCTGCCGAACGATGAGAGAGTACACAAAGTTGAGCTAAATGTTTCTACATTTGAGAAATAAAAAGAGACAAGAGCAAAGACGTTGTTGAATCTTATTTATGGCGAAGTCATGAAACTTAGAGAGATCGGACAGTTCATAATTCCCACGCAGGCTCAGGATGCGAGATAGAAGTTAAGTAATAATAGGAAACAATGCAACCTTCAGATGGCAACAGCCCATTTTCCTTATGATTTGTGCAACAAGGACACTAGTAGACAAGAACTCCTCTAACTTTCATTAAAGAAAAAATCCAACTTTATCTGGATCCTTATTTTTGACAACTTTGTTAATTCAGTAAATTCTGAGTTCAAAAAACAGTGTAACATTGCAACATATTGGAGCTCCTTGTTATCTCAAGGGATTCAGGAGCGCTAGCACCAAAATCACGGAATGCTTCAGTCAAGGAATTATGGCCACTTGTGAATGGACTACTAATATGTCTCCTCTTTAGAGAGGTTCATTTTAGCGACTTCAATCTGATCAGAATTTGACGTCATTGAAGTGTTCCTTGATGAAATGTTATTACATCGAAAGTTGCACGCGACTTTTGCAGCCAAGAAATCAAGAATCTCCTTCACGTTATTTTCGCCAGAGGAAGTGATCTCACTACACAAGCTGCTAATCACAATGTCCAGTGATAATACTTTTCATAAAATTTACATAGTAAAATTCTCACTGAAGTTTAACCTTCTATCAGAATTACCTTTGCTTATACTTTGCTGCAGTACTCTGAACAGATGTATGTTTTAAGTTTATGTTATAACTTTTGTTTCAGTTCTAAAAGTTTATAAAGGATACGAAGACTCAGGAGAGCTGAATAACATTGGTAACTACGATGTCTGTACGTGAGTCAAACTGAGGCAGACGAATAATATTTCTAGCAAGTTTATCAAGCTTTTCGACCTAAAATAAGCAAACTTCTTCTAAGTCTTATCTATAATAGCTAATCTAAAAATAGTTCTTGAACACAACTTATTTTACGTTCTGCGATCTCATGTTTCTTGAGAGCGCAAATAGATTTAACGCAGTCTTGTCCTCTGCCGTTCCCCTTTTTTGAAAAAGATTTTTGCTTTTTATTGTTCTTCGAAGCTTCCCCTTCTCTTAATGAGTGTTCTTAATCCATACAGAGCGAAACTGATGAGTTTACAACAAGAAATTCTAGAAGAAGCGAGCAGAACAAACGTGGGAAGCCTTCTTTCTCGAGGGCTCGTGTGGCAAGTGAAGGCGAGGTGTCGTATTTATGTGAACAAAAAACTGCATGAATGCAATCTTTTGTAGACCTTGAGAATGACAGTTTCCCACTAAATGAGCCCACATACATACTGAATAGATAATTTAAATAGAAAGTACATTGATTGTCATTAAAGCATGAGCTGAAATGGAAGTAAAATTTATTCAAGGATAGTTTATTAGAATCACAAGCCATTGACATTTGTTGCACCACCTTTTTTTTGAAAGTTTAAAACCAGTTATAAAATTTTGCGTTCCCAATTGGAGCATTTTAGATTTATAGAAAATTTTTTATTTCAAAAGATTATAGGGTTCATTTTATTTTGCATTTCATGTATTAAGAATACACAGCATTCCCAGACGACAAGTGATTGTAGTGCCAGAACGATGCTCCCTCGGAAGTGAGGGATACAACTCCCTCAACATTTTTGCTCCAGACATCAGCGCAGAATTTCTTCCCTGACTGACAACAATGATCAGTGGGAGCTGATTTAGACGCACATCCTCCTGAAGTTTCTTCTCCAGTCTCTCAGACCGCGCCTACCCCAACACAGCAACCCTCCGTACACACATTTCAGGTTGCATTTCTATTCGCAAGTTATCTGTAAGACGCTCGCATACTAGAATTGAACTCTAACACGTTTGATCCAAGACAGAATTTATGGATAAAGGTGGGACTGCCTAACACCAGCCTCAGGTGTGCACCTGCAGTTGTGATTGCATCGTCAGAGCAAAAGTCGTTGCGTCTGACGCGATTTGTCGCGCATAATCCAGCATAGACAACAAAACTGTTGACACGGCCAGTTGCTCTAAATACAAGTTACCTTCTAATTATTCAATCTCCAGTGCTATCTTTCCCCAAGCTTATTCCTATGATAGACTCAAAATTATGTTAGCTATAAGAATTTTACTAAAAACAGTTTTAGCAGTTCTCATAGTAAGGATCAATGATTTCAGTATATCTAAGTTATCCCATGTGGTATTCAACTGACATTGTTCGAACAAATGTTTGAGGAATAGCTGCATAACTAAATGAGAGAAGTTATTGAAATATAATTTGATACACATGCTCTGAAAGTATGAAACAATGCAATTATGTAGCTTGGAAATAATATTTTTGATATTCTACACATAACAGAAATTGTGAACGTTTTACCATTCGAGGTTAATAATATATTTTACATTATGACAAACGAATAATGGTGTTCTGAGTATTTACGGTACATTCAGAATAGCAACTTAATGCACTAAGAGTACATGCACGAAGAAATGCACGATAAATTACTACACAGCTGGTAGAAATACTGCAGATTCCACTCACCTGAGCTGGGTATTGTATGGTGACGCCGTAATAAGTTTTTCAACGTGAGCGGCTTTTGGATACTGCAGCTGTCCAGTTCATATAGAATAGAATGCAGTCCTTCCAACTAACCCGTCGGTCGCTTGCACACTCAAAGATAGAAATGGCTTGCTTTTGGAGCCATGCTCCTGGTAGAGCTTGAAACTTTCGCGTCTCAAGATGCGCCCTCGAGTAGGAAGGGTACGGCCAGCTGTGTGTTTGCTCACATATAATCTCGGATTATACAATGCTGGGAGCTGGAGACTTGGTTGCTATAACCATGTTTGGTCGCCTTCGTGGGTTACGAGGTACATCATCAGGCGGTGAAGTGAAACTAAGCTTTGATGTTGAAGTCATTTTGCAGGGTGCTCGCTGTCACAAGACTGGTCAACAATCGGTCCTGAATGTCCATAAAAAGGGCGATTGCTAACGTCTAGCCTTATTTATGCGCGTGTGTAGCTCCAAAATTTATAACTGTAAGTTGATTAGGCGAATCAGTATTTTATGATCATAATTTGTTTTTAATTCGCACTGATTGACTTTTGGATTCGCCGTCAATCACCATTACTGAAACCACATAAAGTCTTGAAAACATTTGGTGCTCCAGTTTGCAAATCATGAAATAAATATGAAACAGAATATTTAAGAGCGAGTTAGTGAGAATAGAGGCAAGTAATAATAAAGCATGTTTTATAAAATGCACATGTATTTTAACATACGAACTCATGCGTATATGATCATAAGTGAGAATCTGCTCTAGTTTTCAGTGAAACAGCATCAAAGCAATTTGAAAAGCAATGCAAAAATTCAATCCAAAAAGAGTCAGTTTTTTTCGGTTCCCCACAGAAAATGGAGAATTTGCTTATACGAGGTCTGTTCAAACATTATCTGAGCTTTCGTCCTGGAAAATTTATTACCAGAATTAAAACATTATCTATGTACGTGTGTCTTCGAAGCAATTCTCTTGCTTGCAACGCATCGTTTCCATCATTTCTGCCATTGTTCAATTACTCTTAAGACTGGTTTTATGGGATTACTTGTAGCTGTTTTAGCTAATTCTGCTTAATCTTGGTTATATAATGGATGCAACGTTCCCTTAGCGTAGTTTTCAGCTTGGAAAAGAAGACTATCGAGGCCAATTCTGGAGAGAATAAAGGATAGGGTCATGTTCTCGTGCAACACCCGGTCCTCTGCCAGCGCATATCCTCCCTCAAACGTTTTAAAACTGCTACATAAAACTCATTGTTCGCCATCTCACCTTGTGACACGAATTAATAAAAGACCACTTCATGACAATCAAAAGAACACAAACAACATTGCCTCTATGTTTGATGATCACTCGGGGATAATTTACCGAACTCACAGCTGAGATTGCATCCTAGTCAAGAACTGAAGCTTCATGTTATGTGATGATGGCTTTCATGAAGTTGTCGTTGTTTCTCAAATTAGCAAGTAGCTCTTCACTGATGTTGACCTGTTTGTCTTTCTGGTCGGTGGCCATAGACGTGGCATGAGTCTTGCAGAAAAACGATACATGTAAAGCTTACCAATCAAAATTTTCGAGTAAATGCTTATACAGAGTTCCTTAGCAACCTCTCGCGCAGTCAACTGATGAATTGCACTTATATCAGAACAAATAACATTAAAGTTTTCTTCATATGTTGAAATCGAAGGTAGCTCCAATCTTTAATTTTCCTCCATCGGTGTCCTGTACTATTTGAAACGCCCAATCAACTGGTGACATTGTAATGGACTCATACAGGCCTCCTTAAAGGCCAGTTCAAGCAAAACTCAAGTTTCAATAGAAGCTTAGTTTACTTTAATAAATATTCACACACTCGTTTTGACCCACTAGATCTTTGATTTTCGGTTCGTAGGGGAGTGATAGCATGCATTAAATTCAAAGCTCTAGACTTGTAACTGACAAGGAAAGCAAGATGCTCCTCACGTTGTCACTGAAGGCTGTTGCTTGGAAGCACAACCTACTGGACATGAATCAGTGCAGTCATTCGTGCGCTATAACATAAACCGTACCTCTATTAGACCATCTTATATACAGAAAATAGTTGTGACTTTCCTCTGTAAAACAGAATTGAAATTAAATGAATATAAACACTCGTTGACAGGCAGGGAATTCCTATCACTTGGCTTCGCTTTCTTTTTTGAAATCTTTGTGGAATCTACGGAGCCCACCGCAATATGTGTAGGGATAGACCCCAGAATACGTCACTTACAGCAAGAGTGTATTACTTTTTATTTTCAGTTGAGATCTAGTATCAGATTTAAAACACCAGTAATGACATCATCGACTTACGGCAATAATACCATCACTGATATTTTATTCATGCCTACGGCCTCACCTATGAGTGAACTAAGGGAATTAAATGTCACTTTTGTTTTCCTAACTTATAAATGAGAGTATGGACCTTGTTCATTCTGCTTGTGTTATTGAAATTACACGAATCCTGAAACCGACTATGATACGATGAAACTGACAGTTTCCTGCCACTCAATGATGCAGTTACTCTAACCATCAGACAAGAAAGCACAAGTAGAGTAAGAAATTTTGTTAATTTGATTCGGCTTGGAATAATGTGAAGTTATTTTTGTGCTCGTATGTTTGGCAAGCATCGCACGTGCGATGACGTGCATGTATTCTCACGCGCTGTCACGCCAATTTTATATGATAAACTTTATTGTGTAATGACGTATCGTCAACATTTCTGGTGAAATAGACAGACATTATGAACAGAATTATAAATTTCGTTCAATCTGAACTCGAAACGTAAGAGAATGTTTGAAAGCTATATGAACCAATATAGTATATTCATTTCAAACTTTTATAGAGAGGAAGAGGATCTTCTGGTTAGTCGTCTTTTTGGCACCACCGAGAAGTATGTGAACTAAAACCCTGTAGGCCAACCAGCCAGTGGAGTAGACGGCGTTTTATTGGCCTCTACATGGAATCCTCTTTTATCGCTGTTTTTATGAAGACGTGTGAACATCTGATAGCCTCAGTGACCAACTGAAAGTGACGTTTATAACTAACACGCTTGCTAGTACCTTCCTCCGTGACCTTAGTAATGATGAGCGAGAAGGCTCCTCCCCAGCTGTGGTAAGCAACCTCACTACAGCGCCTGCAGGGGTGTTAACCACCACGAGTTTCCAATAACACTGTACGCACCTGTCTTTGAACCTGGGTCTGTGTCGTATGGATTTAATATCTATACTTTAAATCTCCTGTTACATCTTCATATTTTATCTCGAAATTACATCAGTACATTATGGATGTTCAACTATTTATTATGCGGACATTCGTTGACAAGTCCAATTACATGTCTCTTGGTCTCGTGCCATCTCTATAGATATAATAAACAGATCTAGTGAGATGTTGATATATTGATCATAAAAACAGTAATACTATAAATTGAATTATTTCATTCATGAACATACAGTACATGATGACACAATATCTAAACTGAATTTTCTTTCGAAAGTCCCGTAGAAGTTAATAGAGATTGAATCTATCGCTTAAGATATTGACCTGAAAAACTCGAACTGTTATCAACCTCCAACGTCTGAAAACACGCCGTGTACACTTAGAACACAACTGATAACACACTGTATACACCTACCGTGTACCTCATAATACCGTGTACCGTGTACCTCATAATGTAACTGATAACATACCGTATATACTTGTAGCATGACTCGTAGTTTCTAGGTAGGTTACATACCTGTACTGTCGAAAAAAAATGCGTAACCTTTTTCATGATCTTATTCAACAGTATTAAGAAGCAAGTCATAAAGTCAAAAAATTAATTCCATCCTGATGAGGACTTCATACTGCATGTCATGCCCACGTCTGTTCGATTTAAAAGCAGCAAAAATTTATTCAGGTGAATTGAATTTGAGCAAAAAAGTACGTTTGGTATATTCAAACCAGGTAGGATAAGTTCGGACTAATTTCACTAACACACTTTAAGCGGTTTAAATTCGTTGAACTGAATTAGGAAAATATGGAGGGTAGATAATTCATAGAGTTTATTACACTCCATTCTATTTATTTTAACTGCGAAAGATCGGAGGCTCGAAAAATGAAAATAAAAATATTTTAAAGCATTTTATACGTGGGTAGGAGTGGCTGTGGAGCAGAACAGATGTTCTTAATAATTCTAGATCATTGCTAGCAGTACATCGTGTTCTCGCAAACAGAGTTAGAACACAAAAGCGGATCTGGACGCGCTATATGCACTCAGCCGCCCACCCTCTATCAGCATAAAGACCCCCCTACGCTCGGCCTCCAGGATGCTCCACCACATGGTCGCTTTCTTCAACTTCTCCACCTTTTTTAAGCATAAACTCACTCTGAATCAATGTCTGCTGGGAATTCATAGCTCGTAAAGATCAACGACGGTAATGAGTTTGGGGAAAATCATGGTGCATTCTTCATGAATCGCACGGTAGCTATTTGAAAATAAACTTTCATAAGGAACGGACTCGGCAGCCAACAGAGCATCGTGTGACCAGAATCACAATGCGCTGCAAGCCTCCAGTCCTGCAGTGAACAGCTGCTCAGCCACTCCACTTACTGTGCAGGGCATTCATCCAGATCTGACAACAACATACCTTGGCATTTTGCCCCCTGGATCAGGAGGATAGCCGTTTAACGAGAGGTTAAATTACCACAAGAAAAGATACCAGAACATTTTTTATCTCACTTGCTTATAAGATTGCCTCTAGTGGATAAATTGTTTAGCTGGCACGAAGGAATCAGACCTAAACTCTCTAATCGACTGTTCATGCAGCGCTTTGGCATTTTTGCCCAAATGCTGTCAGTTATTTTTAATCCAGCTGAAAATTTTGATGTTGATTCCATTATTCACATGACTATTTGTCAAGTCTCGTTTTTCAATTTCTTTATGTATGAACTTTATTTATAGTTGGGTTGAGTTTGTTGTGTGAAAAAACGTGTAGCTTAATACAAATCATGATTCCATTAACGATAATATTAATGATAATGATTTCAGTAACGATAATAGTATTGAACATGACTATAAGGATAATAACCGTACAATTATGAGCGATTAAACGTCCTGAAGACCAAATGTGAGCTCGATAAGACTTCGGAAGAAGACAATGCACTGTATTCGATTTGTACGAACTTCTGTGCAAATTATCGGGCGCATCACTCGCTGGCGTGTACAGCGATGACATCTTTCACGAAACACGGGAAACATCGTCGGGAACGAGAAATAAAATTATAATAGAATAAGAGTCAACAGACAGGTACTAGGAAATGCTTAGTATGAATTGTGGGAAATAATTATGAACTAACTATGGGAAAGGTGACATCCGAACTAAATACTTACCTACACAAAACTGTTTCGCAATACAGTGCGACAGAAATGCTATAATGTTAATTGAGCATGGATAGGCGGCAAACCAATACCTCTTTTGTCAACCTTCAGAGGAGGTATGAGTGCATGAACAACTTCATTTGTTGTCTGAGTTCGTTCTAAAACTTCGACTTAACCTCGGTAGCTTAACACGTTGAGTGCGATACGACCCGCCGGTGGGTCACTCAGGTTAGGTTCTATAATTTTTTCAAGGCTTTCTAGTGACTGTGTGTACAAAGTAAAGATTTGCACCAGCTAGGCAATCGCAGGCAACGTGTTAAAGCCAGCGCTATGTTCAAGTGCTACAGGCTGTGACTTCTAATGTCACCACAGCGAAAGTAACACTGATGGGGCAAATTTTACCGCTACTACACTATCACAGAATCAATATAAGAATTTAATAACGTTATGCTAAAAAACACGTAATGTATGAGTGAAACGAATAAAGAAAAGTAGCCGTATAACAGTGTTATTTATATAGCTCACCCATGTCTTACGCAATCGTAAATATATTCAGCAATTTAAATTTAAAAATTGGAAACTGCAGGATTAAGATGATTTGTCGTTGTTTCAAGTGTCCGGCTGCAGTTGAAGCAAATGATGATGATCAGAAGTAAGATGCCAGAGAACAGGGCAAATTTACATATTTTATCAACAGTGTGACACCAATAAATGAGTGTAAAAATTTCACCATCTTCCTAAGAAATTCCAATTCATTCCATCTCACATAAGACACAGATACTAATTTACACATGCAGAAGAAATAAACCATTTACAGAAATCTAATTTTTCTAAAAAGAAGGATTTGTAAGACAAAGACAACGATTTGTTTAGGTGTTTAATTCTAGCAGTTGTAGATGTAGCGGCATCAGGCTTGATGAGGCGCAGCGTGGTAGGGTGTGTGGACGCAGGCTGTGGCAGTTTCATTATTTCTTGCCTGAATTAGCTCGACAGATGTAGAATGCATAATTAAAACTTTATGTTAATTGAAGTGAATATACTCAGATGAACATACATGTATGTGTATAAAAACATAAACTCATATTTGCCTCAACTTTGATCATTTCTATGTGACAGATATGTATTATACCTATGTTAGTTTCATTTTCAAAGAAATCTAAGAGCTCTAAGCAATGTCATTTTCGTTTCAGTTATTAACAAAAGTGATCGTACGTTCAAATGTTTTATGAGAGCTCAGAAAGTCATGGTTAGTGGGACAGCCTCCATCGTCTTCGATTACATTTTTAATGAACGACGACTTCATCAACGCAAGTCTCTGAACAAGAACTTTTTTTCACACGCTTTCTTGTAACCAACAACACTTTTTTCAGTAAGGTGAATTCGTTACATAATTTTAAGTAGCAAATTCAATAGCATAGTTTCTATATCGTGATTTTGACGGTGGAAAGTTCTACATGCACACATGTGAGACTCGCTCTGTTAATCTAGCTTTTATCTACTCAAGTTATTCAGCAGTAGCACTGGAAGAGTCTCATAAATATATTCATCGCAACAGGTTTAAATATAAAGAATGTATTCCAGTTATCATTACTCCATCAGCTGTGTCGTCGGTTTGTTTCGGCACGTGTAACTGGAAGGCAGCAGCGATTGGATGGAAGCCTTTGTATTTAACAAATCAAGCCCGTACACAAGACCTACACTTGAGTGTTATTCCGGATTATAGAAACAGACATTGAAGCATAGTTCTGCGTAAATTGTAGAAAGTTTTGTGCACTTCCTGAAATTACAATAGCCGTTTTTTCGCATCTGAAGCTCTGACAAGCACATCACGCTCGCTTCTGTTCACAGGACTCCGTTGATGTGACGGATGTCGATTTGATCCAGAGAAATATTTCAGTGCACACATGACGTAAAGTAACTGAAGGGTTATACACTGATGTGAAATAATCAGCAAGACTTCTGTTTATTAAAAAACTCAATATAGGGATTTTAAGCCAACCGTTAAACTTTTTTTAGTACAACCGTACTGTGATGCTTAGGAAAAATGCAATCATTGCTTTACACTTGTACGGTACCTCCATTATGCTGCCATTATGAGTGCATAGTATCCTTGTTATAGCTCACCGTGCACAGTAAAAACTGGAATAAAGTGTTTTCGAACTTCCCTCTAGGATAGAAAAATTACGTATTTTTTCGAGAGTAGGCTTGGTTGTCAACTTTGAAAAGAAATATTTTGAGTCGGTGTGTGACATCTTCGCTATATAAAACAGAGGACAGAAAAAACTGTAAAGATTTCCTTGTCAGAACATCATTACATATAAGACGACCTAAACTACGCATGTCCAGCTGGAGATAAACGGAGATTCGAAACGACCTCGGATACACAAAATTCATATTACAGTAAGTTGTCTTTATGCTTAAAAATAAACCACTTATTAGAAAAGTAGTTAATCAGAATCTTGTTCAATATGAATTGTTTATCGTTCTTATGGTAATTGAAAATGCATTTTAGGAAATCTGTAAATAATAGATTTTTTTACCTGCTGAAGCAACACTCGAAATAACTGCAAAGAAAAATTTCGTAAGAATAATAGAAACGTTACCATTAATTAGCCAAATTTTCCCTATGGCTACTTTCGTCTGTTTACTTTGCTTATTATATGAATTGAATTTTATCATTTACCCTTTTCTTGTTGAGAATTGTAGAGGCACGTTAAATTATGATTATATCTATATTTTATTGGGGCTTATAAAATTGTATACGCTCCAACTCGCCTCTATTATTAAGTAATTTTTCGAGCCACAAGCGGCCTCGCATTACTTGCCAAATTTCTAACATGAAAAGCAGCTTCTTCTCCTGTAGCAACTAACTACACAGTTAGTGTCACGCTGTTGTGCAAAGTGTCTGTTTAAAAGTATTTTTAGCTAATTTACTGCAAGTTTCACCATAACGACTTACGTACATTATGCACGGATGTTAGTAACAGGTATACGCTAGAGCGATGGAAGTTTTGAACGCTTCTGAGCCTTTTAAAAACATAAGCAAGACATAGTTCTGAATTATCGTTTAATTTTCGGAGTCATTTTACAATGCAACTTTAATTAGAACTTTGGCGTGGGACTCTTGCATTTCTTGGTTTCCAAAAGCCTCTGTGGGGGTAAATTTATGTTGAAAATGGAGAAGTTAACTGGAGGAGATTAATAAACTCTCAAGAGTGCCCTCATACCCTGATCTAAACTGCGGCAGTGCTCGGACGAAGGAAAAACAAGAAGAGTTGGAGTATTGGAACTGTGATCATTGCAGCATCATGAATGTAATATTCAAGTTATTCCACAGGTCAAGGACTTGTTTCTTGTGTCTGGCCATGTTGCTCATATTATAAAGTAGTAGGTATGTTATACATTCTCATTATTTAGAAACGTGTTATTTTCTACCCATCAGAATGCGCAAAATTCATTCATTGCAGTTTGTTCAAATATGCCCAGAAACTTTAAAATGAGTATAATTTTGGGTTGCGTCAGTTCGTTTTCGGGTTCCGTAACGCTAGGACACCCTGTATACGGGTCCCGTAACGCTAGGATACCCTGTATACGGGTCCCGTAACGCTAGGACACCCTGTGTATGCGACGAGGAGGTATGGGAGTATGCAGATGAACTCGACCCAACTGCAGGGTATGATGTCGTCCGCTGGCTCTGTACAGCAATGCAGGGCAAGCATTCAGTCCAGCGACCAGGTTCTGAGTGCGGCCAGTAATCAATGTGTGGTACAGAATGTTTGATCTTAAGAAGCTAGAAGACAGGATATTGAAAACTAGTGATGTATTTTACCTCCCGAATTATGTGCTCAATATTAAAGCTGTTACCATCATTAAATGGACTTATGTATTTGTAATTATAAGTACTGTCCCATTATCTGAATAGAAAATTCTTGAGAACCAGCATTGTTATCAATATGAATGTAACAAAATTTTCCTCAAAGATTGCTAGTTCGTCAAAGAAGCGTTCGCAGACGTCCAGCTGGGCGTGGCTGAGTGCATCCAACAGCACAGCTGCCACCTGAGCTAAATGATCAGAACTACAAGTGATTTAGAATAATCCTACGAAGAAACACTGAACCCTGAAGTCTTTAGTTTGTACACCTGAATTACAAGAGTAAGGTATAAAAGAAAGGGTTGTGTAGAGCGTGGGAGAAATGCAGGCTGGAGAGATGCAAGCATCTGGTACGCCTGAAGAGGTCGCTGGGTTGAGTAGGGAACACGCTGGGTGGAGTGGGGAACACGCTGGGTTGAGTAGGGAACACGCTGGGTGGAGTGGGGAACACGCTGGGTGGAGTGGGGAACACGCTGGGTGGAGTGGGAACACGCTGGGTGGAGTGGGGAACACGCTGGGTGGAGTGGGGAACACGCTGGGTGGAGTGGGGAACAGATGCGGTCAAGTCGTACATGAGGAGAAGGGGAAGCAGGGTAATGAGGAGAGGAGGGGGAGGAGGAGGAAGACCAGGTGGATGACCTCCATGGTCATAAAAAGACAGACAAACACACACACATAGGATTGAGGTTGCGCGGAGTATAGTAGTGTAGTATGATACTGAACAGGTTTGTGTCCCAGCGGCCTGGCCTCTCTTGAAGCTAAACTGAAACCGCGTTGGCTACTCCACAGCGGGCGACAAGATGCCTACCCGTTGTGTGGAAGGGAGTGGAAGGAGAATGCTTACGCTCCTTGTGTTCATACACTACGTCTCTACTACAGCATAAATCTAGAATAACAATGCATATAGGATTAAAAGATACATTTGTCTTGAATCATTTGTATACCAAATCGATGATTGTCGAGTCGAGGGAAGCTGCGAACATATGTTCTCGCGCTAAAATATTATTTAAAGGAGTGAAAAACAACAACATTATTGTTCATTTATTTTTACCAAAATTTATAGATAAATGATCTTTAAATCATATTTGTAATCTTCATCAATTACGAGATACCAATTTTCTTCCCGCCTTATTAAGGTGTTCAAGAGACGGATAACTTTTTCAGTCTGCTTTCTTTCATTCAACTAAATTGGAAGAAATTGAAGAAAATCTTAAAAATTGTGATATGAACATAAAATTATCATCATAGACGGCCCACTTCTAGCGTAAACAACTTACGAGAACGCAGATTTCATGCGTTTTCATGAAGACATATAGTGAGATTCAGAGCTAGCTTGTGGTTGCGGTATCGAGGAATTTAGCGAGGAACAACATAGTTCAATTTGAATGCGGGCTGCAAGCACCGACAACAAAAGGGAAATGCTTACAGTGCATCAGTTCAATGCAGTTTTGAACACAAATGCGTTAAGTGTTCATATTAAAGATTAAAGTTCATAAAAGGTTAAGGGCGTGATGGCTATTGTAATTAGGCAGTCCAAGATCTTCAAGGGCCTTTGGAAACGAATACAAAAGCAAAATTTCACCGCCACTCTTCACCATTGAACACAATTTTTTTAGTGCACCTTGCTCTCTTCAACACATATTTTCATGCTTCATGATGCATTACATATTTCTGTAATTTATACTTCGCTGCACAATTTTCTTGTTTACGCAAGCATTATGTTTCATATTTCAGAGTACAGTAACATTTCTTAGTTCACGTTCGAAAATTTCACGTGCCAGTTCAGAAGAATACTTCAGTGGCGGCGTTGTGTTTTCTTTTATAAATTATTAATGTTAAGAACGAAGTTCAGCCTGCGGTAATGTTTAGTTTCTACCGTATTGTTCCTCCTAAATTCCCTCTAACTTCATTGCGAACGTGATCACGACGCAGATACGAAAAAGAAAGGTCAATTCTGCTTTTAATCCAACGGTTGAATTTCATTTGATGGAGATTATTGATAGAGAGATGTAAAATTCTGAATAACAGGTGCTGAGTGTGTTGAACATACCGACTGCTGTGAACAGAGGCGTTGAAAATGTTTCTACTCTATGTCACTGAGACAAACTTACAGCTGTAGGTATATTACAGCTCGTATATTAATTGTAGGTAACATCGTATATTAATGAGAGCACAAGTTATTAGCTGATATGATATTTATATCACTAACACATGTTAAATTTCTACAAGTATCTATTCTCATTGGTGCAGGACTATTCAGTCCTGTGTAGTGGATAGCCTTCTGATTCTCATGAGGGAGCGGCGTGTTGTACATGCTTTCATCTCATATCAGTTGTGAAAGATGTTAATGGGTTTTTTAATAAACGTCGAATGAATTTGCGTCGGTAAAAAATCTCATGAATAACATGGTGCTTTCATGATCAAGAGGCTATCTCCAGTCTTATACCATAGGTGATATAGTAAAATTTCAGCAGGTAATCCACAATTGAGTGGACAGAGAGAAAGAGAAGAGCGTCGGACTTCCCACCCTCCACGTCACACTGCACAGCACCAGGGTATGCTGACGTGGTGGGGGAAATGCAGGCAAAATAAGGGCAAGTATCACTGGGGAAAAGAGGGCAAGTATCACTGGGGAAAAGAGGGCAAGTATCACTTGTGCAAAAACACGAGTATGTCTGGAAACAACACGTCATGGAATTGAGAGCTGGACAGACAGGCCTGATGACTTGGTAGTGGTTAAGTTTTGTCACGTGGCAGAAGAGGAAGTCCTAACTATTTAGACTGTCGCATTACAAGCCTAAACTATTTAGCAGACTAGAAAGCAGCGCACGTGTTGGACACTAGCTGTAGTTAATGCAAGAACTACAACAAAATTAATGAAATCAGATATTTTCTAACCTCTATCATGGTAGTTTAGATATCAATTATTTCTGTGTTTGTACAAGCTAAAAAAGTGTTCTCAAAGGTAAGAATCGGCAACAGTAATCCTTCCTTAGTTATTGTGACTAACTCTTAATGTAGATGTTTAAGATCGTGTTAGTACGTTTGTGGTATCAAGATAAGTTTTGGTATTAAAATGGAGTTTAATAAAGCTAGATGGAGTTAAAAAATGAGTTAGAAGAAGTTAACAAGTTTGCGAGTTTTTTCTGTAATAAAATTATAATAGTACTAAAGCACCGTATGGTAATCCCAGCAAGTTTTACTGAACACGTGTCCCGTAACATGACCTGAGTTACGAGCAACACGTGTCCCGTAACATGACCTGAGTTACGAGCAACACGTGTCCCGTAACATGACCTGAGTTACGAGCAACACGTGTCCCGTAACATGACCTGAGTTACGAGCAACACGTGTCCCGTAACATGACCTGAGTAACTGGGCTGCCCTGTTATGTAACAGAAAGAATACTCATTTCATGCACATTGCTTCTCATAGTGCTGGAATAGTCTTAATTTGATAGTCCTCAATTTAACGACCGCTATCCTGTAATAGTGAATGATCTCTACTACTACACCTAGCGTCCGTAGTACACAGCAACCAGCTACAGCAGTACAGTGTTCGATACCTTGTTACTGGTACACAGCAACCAGCTACAGCAGTACAGTGTTCGATACCTTGTTGCTGGTACACAGCAACCAGCTACATGAGTACAGTGTTCGATACCTTGTTGCTGGTACACAGCAACCAGCTACAGCAGTACAGTGTTCGATACCTTGTTGCTGGTACACAGCAACCAGCTACAGCAGTACAGTGTTCGATACCTTGTTGCTGGTACACAGCAACCAGCTACAGCAGTACAGTGTTCGATACCTTGTTACTGGTACACAGCAACCAGCTACAGCAGTACAGTGTTCGATACCTTGTTGCTGGTACACAGCAACCAGCTACAGCAGTACAGTGTTCGATACCTTATTGCTGGCTGGACGATTTCGCTGCAAGAGCCACGTACTCGCAGGAAACAATCCTTGAGCTGCAGCAACACTCACAAGCAAAAGCAGTGAGGAATCTCTCCATCTCCGAGTAAAATGCAAGCATTTTATACGGCATCACTACCATTCAGAATGATACATTCCATAATATTTTATTCATTATTGTTATGCGCATCAGAATTAACTAAGAAAGTATTTTCTTATTAATGGTCATTTTAAGAAAGTTTTTGCTTGAACTTATGTTTCACTTCACAGGTACGTGATCAATTAGCTAGCATTTTATTAGAGAGTAACATGAGGAATTAACTCATGATGGCTCATATAGACACACTTTGCTATCATTAGTCGAATATCTTTGTTATTATTAGTAGACACGCCAGAGCTTAAATACTTAGATGTCTTCCTTCATACTAGTCCATCTATCTTCCTGCAGAACTACCGTCAACACCCTGGCTACTACCGTCAACACCCTGGCTACTACCGTCAACACCCCTGCATGTGACGCACACAGATGAACGCGGCCAATTTTTCAAGGTATGTACCCTCACCAACACCCGAGGTCCGCCAACTACTAGCCGCGCTGTCTGCCTCTCTGCAGGGTCAACGTTCTGCCTCGATGCACGTAGAAAGAATTAAAAAAAATCTATGTCCTAAAAATGTCTTCAAGAAAAAAGTCACAACGACGGCCACTCTACTGAAGGGATGGGAAGGGGAGCAAAGGTGAAGGTGTAGGAGGGCGAGGGTGGGGTAGGATGCGTTGCAGGAATAGAGCCTCTCGGCTGCTAACAGCTGCACGCGTTTACGTAAGCTTTATTGTAGTTCTTTGAACTTCAATTTAATCAGCAGTAAAAGTTGCAACCATCAAAAACGTAATTTATATCAAATTATACTATGGTTTCTCGTTCAGTTATTACATGAGTTTATTTTCATCTTTCATTGTGGATCATAATTTAATACTAATAAGAATTTCTGTCAGCGATGAAGTGTTTCGACGCTTGGACACTGACTCATCTTCAACCTTGCACTGTAAATCCCAAACGTACGATTGAGGACGACGTAAATAATCTCTTCAAGTAAATCTTAATTAACTTTTTTGTACCTTAATTATGACTTAAATTAAGTCAAAACACTTTTGGGCTGGCAATAAATCGTTTATTCTTTTTTGTAGTACGTCACCTGTGTACTGTACGACAACTGCGGCAATTGACTTTGGCATGAGCATAGATAAGATTGCAATTGGCAGTGATGGTCGTGGCTTATCTTTTGTTGGTTGTGTAGGTGCGCGTGTCTGTCGCTGCCACATGTATGAAAGTGTTCTGTAACGCCGCAGCATGAGGTGAATTCCCGACAACTTTGCATTTACTACATTGTGTAATTAATTCCTCTTGAGTGACCAATGTTTATGATGGCTACAATTCGAAAGGTTTATTAATAGCTCGGACGTTCCCAGATAAATACGCTTTGTGACATTGAACTTGACGGAAACGAGATAAATTTAGGTGTAAGTCTGTAGGCCGCATTATCTGGCCGAGATTTGGCCACGTGTGATTTCCACGTGAACGTGTTGTCGTGCGCGTGGTTGTCCGCGTGGGCATTGCTTGCATTACTGTATTGCTGGTCGTAGTTAATAGTTGCCTGTAACGCGTAGGTGGCATGTAATTGCAAGTGCATGTAATGAACACGTGTCTTACTACTTGTATCGAAAATGTTCATCTTTTCGATGCATTAGGTATCTGTAGCGCAGAGTGGACTCGGAAAGCATCCAGAAATATCCCAGAATTTTTCTACGTGGAAAGAAAAGTTGTCTTCAGTATTTCCACTTCCATATGATCTGCAAGTGTCGTTCAAGATAATCTGTAGCTGCTTTAAATTGTTGTCATATCCTCCACCGTGTAAGCATGATGAGCAAACATCTCTGGACCTCGATATGATTGATGACAGATGCATTGATCCTACACTGGGGTTGTTGCAAGTCACAGACATGCCACACAGCTCACTACATAATACACTCACTGCAGCTTTAAGTCAGTTTTGCTGGTCCACGTGACGTTGTATCAATGAACAACAAGCACTCGATTACGTCAATGAATGCTCTCAGTGATTTGGTTTAGTGATCGCTACAATCATTATTTTAACTGATACAATCAAGGCACACCAGAACTGCGTCTTTTGAGCGAGGGACTGCGGATTGTATGAAAGAGATAAAGAGACGCGTGTTGATGAGAGTTGTGAACTGCTGCTGCAGTGTGTGCAGCTGTGAGGGCAGTTGTTGCTGGTGTACTGTAACTGCAGTACTCAGTACTGTTCATGTCGTCGTCTGTGATGTACAGGGTGAAGTTCACTAGCTGTCCTTCCTCTTACACGAGCACTCAAACGAAAACTGATTTAAAGTGTGAATGTAGCGCTGACAGTACGCATCATGGCCTCATGATGCGTGCTTGTTTCTTCAAATTACAACCAGTAGTGAATAGTGAAATAAATTATGGATTGTATAGAACATATACTTTTTCCTTAGTAGATTCAAGCGAGTGAAAATCCGTACGTAACAATCTGTATTAGAAGACTTGTGAACATAATTTATTGTCTTTATTTTATGCAATTGACGAGAGATTACGAATATTTTTGATCTCGGTGGCATCTAAAGAAGATGAAGAATGCGTCTTTTGCGATGCATGGCGTCTGGGGGACTTCATTGCTAGAATTGTGAGGGTTTCATGTCAAATTTCAATGATTAATTAACGTGTGTGTTCATTAGCATTCTTGATAGTCAATTACTTGTTTGATTTGCTGTCAAATGGTCCTCCTGTGAGCGGTGACTACTGCACCTAATACAAACTCCTGATCGCTGCTCAATACAGCAGCCAGTACATCAGGGGACAATCACCTGAAGTAAGCGCCATACAATCACCTACAATACAAAAGAATAGAATAGAATAGAATAAGGCAATAGAAATGAGCCGCTTAGCGCATTCTTGGGTTCATACTCAAGTCCCATGCCTTCTAAGGTAAGGGCATCAATCATGCACGTTCATCTTAACACGTTGACTCCGAAGTGGTACGTATGTGTACCACTGAGGTTAGGTTCTGTAATTTTTTCAGATCCTTCTAGTGACTATGCGAACAAAGTGAAGTTTTACACCAATCAGGCAATCGGAGTCAACGTGTTAATCCCGTAAGTCAATTCAGTCACGTGCATGCACTTCACTCACGCACAAGCATTTCAGTCACGCGCATTTATCTCAGTCATACACTTGCCCTGGGAGTTAGGGACATAGAATCAGTACGTTATAATACTGGGAGGTTCGTAATCTAGTATTTGTCGAGACGATTTTTGAATGTTTTCACATTGCCAGCAGAAACCATGTTTTCGGGCAGCTGGTTCCAAGTTGCGGCAATTTTAACACGTTGACTCCGATTGCCTGAATGGTGTAAAACTTCACTTTGTTCGCATAGTCACTAGAAGGATCTGAAAAAATTACAGAACCTAACCTCAGTGGTACACATACGTACCACTTCGGAGTCAACGTGTTAATGGGAAAGAAGTTCATAGCTTGGGATCTCTTGAAGGTTTTCAGTATTAGTTTTTGGCCGTTATTTCTGGTTCACACATTACCGTTTCTTCCGAAAAGCCCTTTCAGGATAACGTCGTTAAAGCCGTTCAGATACTTATAGGTCTCAATTGGTTGTCCACCTTAAGTTGTAAGCGTCGTACAATCAGCATTGTCTTGTGATATACCACGGAGATGTGGCTGTGAGTTGCCGTTCTAAACAGCATTGATATTAAGACAATGTCATTGATATATTTTGATTTATCACCAGCTTGGTCGACTGGTGAGCGAATCTGCTTGCGAGCGGGAAGACCCGGGTTCGAATCCCGCTGCCGACAGGGTTGACGCGGCTAGAAATACGGCATGGGACTTGGGTAAACAACCGAATAATTATCGAAGTAATTATCCGACCCAAGAATGGGCCAGAAGGTTCGTTCCTATAGCCTCATTCTATTCTATTCTATTCTATTCTATTCTATTCTATATTGCGTCCATTTCCCCCACATCAGTCAGTGAGAGATGAGGTCAAGTTGAGGTGCTCTATCCCTCGAGCCGTGACCACGCAGCCAGGCAGCGTACTGCACGGACCACTTAAGACTTCTTATCATCATAATTACGGCGCGTGTTGCACCCCGCGTGTTGCACCCCGCGTGTTGCATCCCGCGTGTTGCATCCCGCGTGTTGCATCCCGCGTGTTGCATCCCGCGTGTTGCATCCCGCGTGTTGCATCCCGCGTGTTGCATCCCGCGTGTTGCACCCCGCGTGTTGCATCCCGCGTGTTGCATCCTGCGTGTTGCATCCCGCGTGTTGCACCCTGCGTGTT
>VCRD01000230.1:28881-61756 GCA_006783055.1 Trinorchestia longiramus
GATAGCATTATTTAAAGATTATTATTTCGGTTTCCGAATTGCGATTATTTTCCCCATGATGAGTGACCAAACCGAATCGTCTTCTAAGAAACTGAAGTTGTATACGCTGTCATTTAGAAATGACTGACTTAATGTGCCCGAATTGAAAACTTGGCTGAAATGGGATAGTAATGATTCCAACTGTGGTTATTGTAGGTGCTACAATATTTAATTGAAAACTTACAACAAATCTATGCTCATCAAGCCCAGTAATACAGAGAAACATAAGAGAAATATAACTGTTGCAGGTACAAGCGCTGATATCGCGCACTTGATGGTTGGAGAACCGTCCAAGGGATCCAAAGAAATTGCAAAAAGCGAACTTATTCTCACAGTATACTTTGCCGAACATGACCTACAGTAAGGTAAGTAGGTAAGTATACAGTAAGTAAAGTCAGTTTTTAGTAAATCTATAGCATATTATGATTTTTTTCAATTTTGGGGGATTTTTGCTGTATATGGGGGAATTTGTACTGCAAATCTGGGGGAAAGAGAAAAACCTTAGTGGGGAGCCGTGCTTCTGGGTAATAATTAACATCTCGGAAAGCGTGGTGGTGTATGGTCTTGTCTGTGAAGCTCAAATAAACGTGAAACAGGACGAAGAAATAGGTGATAGTCTATGACAAGATTTTTTGTCAAGTGTGAGAAATTGCCAAACCACGCACTGTATAGTGAACAGAAAATTGCGTCGCTGCACACTAGTCGCCATCAAAATGGTGAGAATTTTGTTGATGTGATCTTCGTCCGAATTGAGTGTTTGCTACGTTTTAGTAGAAACAGGCACAAGTCATACTCTGTCCATGCTCAATTCAGACAGACTATTATTCAAGTTACACTCTCATTATAATAAGCGTGGAAATAAACTCATGTGCAAAGAATTTTAATGAGTGGTGTGTTTTACTCAAATTAGTACCTAATTATAGAACAATTATTGTTATTTTCACTGGTTTTTGTATTACAAGCTATTTTTATGTGGTGGCCTGTCTGCCCTGCATAAAAGATGCATTATTAAGAGGGCCAGGTTAAAACTCCTTTAATTATCTGAAGCTTGAAGGTATTGGCTAAAATATATTAAAATTTCTTTCAAATCTGTCCAATGTAGTCTTTCTATGTGTATTATTTCTGTCTTTTATATATGATGTTGAAGTTGACATCTATATATTTTGATCTGTATCCATCCTAGACTTAGACTTGAAGGTCAGCTTCGGCTGGGGCCTTGATAACAGCCTTTAATTTTCTTTAACCCTTTCATGCCAACTTTGATTAGTCGGTTTTGGATATATTAGTCTGGGACATATACGCCTAGTTGGCACGAAAGGGTTAAACATACACACACAACATGCTGCCATCTGGGTTTTATTTACCTATGTGCCAGATTTATTTAAAATAATTCAAGGACTATCCCCCTTGATCATTCCAAACAAAAGAATCAGCTTTGTGAAAACATCACTAGGAGGACCAACTTGTCATAAACAGCCCCTCATACTTGGCAGGTAGTCACACTCTAATCCAAATGACATTCAACATTCTCTTATTTCATGTGTAGACTAGAAAATTCTTCATTGCAGCTACAACAATTATGTTGCAATCTTCATCTAGCCCCACAAGATAACTCATACTTGTCTTCAACACACCTAGCATTCCAATGGTTGTCTTTGTACTGCTCACAAACCACACCCATAAAGCTCTTGCTTGTGCTCATATTTACTATATTCTAAGACCAGATATTTAATTGTTTCCTTAACTCCTTTGTTACACTGCATACATAACCTGTTATTCCCTTCATTCCATCTCTATCTGCACCTATCCACACTTAATGCCTCACAATTGATGGCAAACAGGAGTTTGATGCTGAAACATCCATCATAAGTCATTTCAACCTTTGGTACAGTCTTACAGACATACCAAGTTGAGGTCTTCCAAATCATGTTATGCTTCCACTTGTTCAAACAATCCTTTTTTTAGTCTTTTAATTTCCTTCTTCCAATTTTGCAATTCCAATCTAGTTTTTCATTTCCATTATTTTTCAATAATCAGTTGTCCATAGGTCTCCTAATTCTAACATCAATAATTATGTAAATCTCTAGCTTTCTTGCATGCCCCCAACAAATTTTTGGACATTGATTTTCACACAGATTTATTTTTATTCTCCATTTACTCCATTCTTATCTTATATTATAATTCAGCACAGTCTAGGCTGCTTCTTTTTCAATTTTTGTGTGTAAGCATTGTTAGACAAATATATTTCTAGTTCTTTGTTGTTTTGGAAAAGAGTAAGAGCAATACAGCATGTGAAAACCTTACTGTTTGTGCTCAGACACAGCAGCCTAACCTAAGGCCAAGCTAAGGCAACATACAATGCTAATTCATTAATCACTTGGAAGCAACTCCACTACAATGGTTGGGACAGAGGTACAGTGCATCACCATGAACATCAACAAAGACCTGAAACCCTTGTACCTCACATGATTATGTTAAACTTCATGTTTCTCATGGGATGAGCTTAATGATATTTTTAATAAATATGCATTTGCTTTAGTTTATGTCCAAACAACTTTATTTATGTATAATATGTAGTTGCTGATTGTGTTTCAACATGAGGCAAAAATAAATTTCTTTTAAAACTGCAATAACCACATGTTAACTATCAACATTTTAGGGAACAAAGGAGATGGAAAAAAATGTGAAAAAATCTAGAATAAAGTCAAGTTTTTATATACAGAATAGGGGATTTAATTTATTGATGAGATGGAACAGCAACCTTAAAATGTATCATTTCATGTGTGACAGCCTGATGCAATTGGGTTGTCATATTTTTATTTTTGTTTGTGCTCAATATATTTCAATGAACCATTTCTTTTGCAGGGAAAGAGACGCTTCATTGACCCCAAAAAGGATGTTGTGCACACAATCGTTCTGTCTGGTAAGAAACTGCCTGGACTTGCAGGTGCTTTACTGGCTCAATCGGAAGCTTCTAAAAAACCAAAGCCTTCAAAAACCAAAGCATTCCAGCTCAGGTGTGATATCCCAGCTGAGGAAAACTCCCAGTTGCTTACAGATGATGCTCCCACATCCATTGATGTGGCTTCTCGTGGCACTGTCAGGTTTTCTGATGACTTCCCAGCCTTGGGTGAGGAACCACTTAGTTCAAAGCAGTCTGTGAAGAGGCAGTTTTTAACTAGAGAACAGCCTGACAGTTCCCATGGGCAAATGGAAACACCTGGTTTGTCAGCATGGCAAACCAGTGCACCCAGTACATCTACACAGGAGGATCTGGAAGATAATGACCAGAGCCATGACCCATATAAGTATTCATCATATGGAATTTATTTTGATGATGACTACGATTATGGACAGCATCTGCGTGATCCCAATGATTGGCCTCTGGCAGATGCTGAAACTGAGTTCTACACACTACCAAAAGAGCATCCACAGGTATGACCTTGTAGCAGTTTTTCTAGGACATAAATGTGAATTTCATTTAATGGTGTATGCCTAAAGTTAACATTGTTATCTTCTCTATATTTTTTTCCTGTTTGATGAGGATAGTTGTATAATGAAACTTTCTTTTAGTACATTGACTTTTATCTGTAGGGAAGCTTGGATATAATAACTTGGATAATGTGTACCTTGATTTATGCAGTTTTTCATAGTAAAGTGTAGGTATCTAACTTGAAGTAAACAGGTGAAGTACTAATGTAAAGTTTAAATGTTGAAGATTAGTGAAAAAATGCCCTCAAACTTGAATCTTCATTAGCAATGTGTGAAGCATGTTCAAAATTTAGTGATTGTAAACTTTTTTGTCTTCCCTTTTATGAATAATTAAGTTAATGATCAGTTGAGAGCAATAAGTGTAACAAGAATATATTATTCAATCTCTTTCATGTGGATTTTACTTCAGATGTTCCATTCAAAAATAGCAAAATATTTATGCTCTTTGTAGTTTTTGGTCTAAATGGCATCACTGCTTGTAGGATTGATGGTTCTCATCAAGTGTAGTGTGCTCATAGTTTTAAAATGATTGCATTAGTTAGTGATGAAAGACAGTGTCTTAGGAGTAATAGTTGAAAACAAACTGAAGTCTTTTCAAGTATTTGGTTACATTATTTGTTTCAATGTGTTTATTTCTATCTTGAACTTAAATTCTCCAGTTGATGTATATAATGTTATAAGAGAAAAAATTTCATTAGGTGGTCATAAATTGAGTTGGTAAGCAACAATTTAGCATTACTGTGTGATTCACATGTATGAACAAGCTCTTCTATGTTTAGGCTCACAAGAAAAATGGCCCTAAGAAATTGAGCTCCATTCCTGAGACATTCAGCTATGAAGCTCCTGCCAATGATGGAACCACGAGCCAGAGTCGTGAGTATCTCTTTATGTCTTGCATCTAGCAAGCTCATTTATCAAAGTTATGATTTTAATGTACTACATTATTTAATAATGTACTATTTTTTGGTTGGCATCCTTTTTATAATGATAGTCTTAAAAGTAATCTGAAATATTTGATTCTTTTTTACAAATTTTTAAGGTTAAGTTAATGGAGAACTAAGCCAACTTGAGAAACTAAATCCATTGCAGGAATACTGTTTAGAAATTCAATTTTATCATGGTATTTTATTATATTGTATGTAAACTTTAATTGACTCAATTTTTATGTGACATCTTGTATAGTTGTGTCTATTTCTTCAAGAAATATTGTTAAAAGTGAATAAGCCTATAATTATGAACCCAAAAATTTTTTGTTTATTTTCATGTATGAGTTTAACCTTGGTTGCTATGCTTCTGAATTAACAGTCAATATCACCAGAGCATGGGGCGAGGAGTTTACAAGTAATGAAACAAAACAAAAGTTGTTTAAGAAATTCCATATCAGTCCTTGAAGATGAAAAAGATTGACAATGAAAATTTCTAAGCAATTACTGATTTAAAAGAAACTTTGTGCCAGTATTTCAATGGTTTTAGACCATTGGAAGCAAATTTGTCAAAGCAAAAAGCTCTATAAATCTGTCCTACATGAGGTCAATGAAAATTTAAAAACTCGGCCTTTTGAAGTGTGCTCCATGCTCTGTGTGAAACACCAATGGTCCATTTCTTGACTGATTAGTCACTTGTGATCAAAAGCATATCCTTTGTGATGATCATATATGATAATCAATGGATTGTGATAAACCACCTAAACATTTCCCTAAATCAAACTTGCATCAGAAAAGAGTATGGTAATGGTTTAAGGGGTCCAGAATCGGTGTCATCCTTTAGAGCAATTTAGAAGCCAATTGGAGCATCAAAGCAGATGTTTACTGTTATCAACTTGCAGAAATGTGTGTTCACTTGCAGGGGAATGAAGCTTACTATAAAGAATGGGTGGGGTCAAATTTTTTTCCACAACAATCATGTTGTCAGGATGATGCTGCAGAAACTCAGACTAGAGATATAAGACTTCACATCCTCCTTATTCTCTGGATGTTTTACCTGAGGAATACCATTTTTTAGACATCTGGACATTTTATTTAGTAATTAAAATTTCAGATCCAAAATCAAGCTGGAATCTACATTATAGGATTTCTTGACATTAAAGATGAAGGATTTTTATTAATGAGGCATAAATGATTAAGTTGATTAATGGCAGAGATGCTTGGTTGTTAAAGGATCATGCGTAAACTAATTTAAATGTATATAGTGTTCATTTTTTTACAGTAAAGTTTTTAAATTGGTCATTATTTATTGAATAACCAAATATTTCCCACATGTTATTCTTTATATTTGTTTCTTGCTTATGGTTTTGCATAAAACATTTGCATGTTACCAGTGCATATTGTGTCAGAAATAATGTCTTGTATTTTTTATATCCATATACTGCCCCATGACTTACATATTAATCAAATTCTTGTATAATTTGTGAAAGACAAACTATGGGTTCAGACATTACAGTAGACATTATAATGGATTGTCTCTACCTACAGAAACCTCAATTAAAGCATCAGAAGAGCCTTATGATGAGTTATTTGATAATGCCGACGATGGAGAACTGCCAGATGACATTATGCACTTTCTTGATGGAGATGATTGGTAAGTGCCTCTATTCTTTATTTCTTAAGAGGGATATAAGTTCTCTGTCTTTAGGCATAGTTGTTTTAACACGTTGAATGCGATTGTCTAGCCGGTGCAAATCTTTACTTTGTACACACAGTCACTAGAAAGCTTTGAAAAAATTACAGAACCTAACCTGAGTGACCCACCGGTGGGTCGTATCGCACTTAACGTGTTAACAGAATTTGAACTGGTAACTATGATGTATTTTGTTCATTTTCTGGCAAACATTTACCCAATATTTTCAACTCTAATTTTGTTTTTATAAAGCCCAATTATTATATGGATATAAACGTGTTGAAAATAGTGACTTTTCTGCATTTTATGACCTACCTGCTGTGATAAAATGCAAGTAACCTCAAGAACCATATCCAGTGGTCGTCAATACATTGACTGTTAAATGAAGTTCCTTCTACCTAGGAATTGTGCAATTGATTTTGTTCAGTGGTTTATGGTTTCTCTGGTCTGTTTGCTACACTGTTGTGTAACGATGTGTGTGTTTGTCGTATTATTTAGTGTAGGAATGGTGTGTATGCTCAGTCTAAGTATAATTCTTCAGTGCTGTAGTTTGGAGGTGAAAGCATTTTGTGAAATTCCTGTAGAATATTGAACTTCCTACATTTGGGAGTGAGATGCACTCAAGTTCTTCAGGGACATTTGAAGTACAGACTTGAATTTATTTTGTTTAATGTCCCCAGCTTGTAGTGACTCGGTTGTACTGATCTGTTATAGAATGAATGAAAAACTAGTATAAAAATTGAAAATTAAAAGCTAAGAAAACATTAAAAGGGTCTGTAGAGAGTTAGTATTTATGTTGATATGCTGTTAGCCATGAAGACTTATTCATCTTTCTAATAGAAACGGCTTTCTCAGTTAAAACAAGATTGAGGCATTTAGTCTTGTTCCAAGATTTCTTTGCTGTGTTTATATGAAGCATCTAGTCATATGACAGTATTGCTTCTTTATTCATGTTGGAGAACTTGAATTGTATGATTATTGTTCTGGTGTTTTGAAAGACAATGGGTGTAATTTTGAAGTACATTCTGATAGCATATGAATTCACAGCATTGTTTTTGTTTCTTCAAACCATACGAATTATTTGATAGGGCTGAAGAGGCAAACCTGTTCGATCGCTTAATTAATCGTTTTCGAAAATGAGTACAAACTGTCCTTTGTGAATCGCCTTGAGGAAGAAACCAGAGTTTTTGCAAGCTAAGTGAGAAAATGTGTTCAAGCTGACACTGTTATTATTTTGATATTGTTATTACATTGACAACTTGCCAACTTGCAAGTCTCTCTTATAAACCAATGGATTTGGCATGGAGTGCTAAGGTCGTACAAGCACAGTTTGGCTCTTATATTACTGTGAGAAAACTAGACCTCGTACATCGGATGTCGGAGAAACATCGCGAACTCTTGTCTTGTGTTCCATACGAGTGTATGGGAAGAGAATGTTAAGGGATACCACTGCCGCTCTATATTTTGCTCATCATTGCCCCAATGTTTTTTATCGTCAATGTGTAATAGCTTATTATCAATGTCTGCTGAATCAGATTGTCTAATCTGCTTGGAGATTTATTACTCAAAGAGTTAGAGCAGTTATATCACCATCCTGACAACTTTGATACTTATTTCCGTGTCCTCTAAGATGTGTGACTCTGAAACTTAAATGGCAGCTCCTGATACCGTGTATCACTGCTGAGATTGCTGTTGTTGTGGCTGCGGGGGTTAAACTAGGAATATAGTAATAAATAATAAGTGAATTTGATTCTGATGTCTTTCAAAAGATTACTATCCTAATTGTGTCCATCAATCTAGTTGCCATTCAGTCAAGGTTTTTTGAGCTATCTTCCTGAGGGCCAGTAATGCTGGTTAAGGTAATCTGGTATTGGTCCCAATTTGACAGCTAAATTGCCATTTGTTATTTTCTGACACATTTTGGTGGGAGCTTTTTACTCGTCATAGGGGTGAATTCTTACTACAGGCAATAGCCAAACACTGAATATTATCTAAGAGCCTTTTCTTTAATTGAAACAAACAAATTTTCTCCCTACGTCTTATGGATTTTTGTTCTTCCTTTCAATGCTAGACCATACAAATTTAACAATCCTTATAGTTGAATGTTCAGTAATACTCTTTATCAAGAACTATTAGAATCGCATTTTATTACTGCAGATGTTAATACCCCTGAAATAATCTGAGAGGTAAATAATGAGAGTATCCCACTAAATACATCAATACCTGAATTGGGGTATGGAAGGATTAATTTGACTTGAATTTAGCAGTGTCACTCAAAGAGAATATCAAGTAATATAGAATTTCTTTAAAATTAGCGGTTAATATTATGAATTCGACGAGTACATTTACAACTAGGCTTCTTTATAAATTAATTCATATGAAATTCTGTTGAAATATTGCAATCTTGGGTTTTAACATCTATTCCCGTTGGGCTCAAATTTATGGCTGCTCATTCTCCTCAGTTCTGTGGATGTGCAAGGTCTGCACTCAAGACGTCTCATGTGTATGATTTGTCTATTGCACATTACTTGTTCAACTATACGCTTCTCAAACAGCTGTCTATTGATAACTGGATGGGATATGGGGATTTTTTGAAGCATGGCCATTGCCATGTTACAGTTAACTTGGAACTGAATCGAATATGCTGTTACTCATAGATGTATTTCTTTAAAAATAGATCATCAGTCATTGAAATTTCTTGTAACCATGAATCTTTCTTAAAAAACCGAGTGTATTTTGTTGTCTTTGTTTTGCCATATTTTATAACCAAAGTAGACAACATGCTCCCAAGAACTAGAAGTTTGGCAGCCAAGTTCAGCAATTGGTTTGAGTAAGTCACGTTTCAGTGTTAAACATTACTGTTTTCTATAACAGTAGCAATTACTCGGACGAATGGGAAGATGAAGACGACGAGACGGTCGACAGCGACGGGCACATGGATGTTAGCGATGATGAAGAGCTGAACAGCGGTAGCGTGAGGGCTCAACTGCACTCACTGGCCGTTCAGCGCACTCCTCAAGAGGATCAGGACTCAGCGCCTCTGCAGGAGCAGGAGGCTGCACACCAGGACCAGAAGGCTGTTCACCAGGACCAGAAGACAAACTCGAACCTTGACAGCTTCTTCGACCGCATCCCTGGTGTGGAGGAGGAGGAAGGGGAGGAGCCTCCGAAGCGAGTTGTGACCCCACCAACCTTGCAGTCCTCTCGAGGTGCTAAGGTCGTCACTGCCGAGTACGAGCGTTTTAATGAGAAGTTTGATGCCCTCGTAAGTGATTAATATTTTAGCCTATCATGTAGAATATATTTTTGTGCAAAAGTGATGAAGCAATTTTTGCTTCTAGAGTGTTTTTATTCCATTTCTCTTTTTTCTACAAAGCCATATCGTGAGGTAGTCGAATTATCACTGGATCAATTACGAGCAAATAGCTTCTTTGACGTTAGAACCGATATTTTCTACCCTCGTTTTTAATAATTTCTACCTCGTACATCTCTTTCAATGTTTGTGTAGCTGCTACGCGACTACCAGGACGGGGACGTAGGCGACGCGAAGCTGGACGTGGTTGACGGCTACTTGGCCGACGATGCGTCGCAGGTGTCGCAATTTGCTCAGGAGCTTCGATCTGTCAAGTACAGGGACGAACGCGTCGCCCTTGTGGGACCCCTGAAGGAGCAGGAAACTGAGAAGGACTCACAGATGCGCCTCCAGGCTCTGCAGTATTGCAAAACTTACAAGGAGTCCAAGCCAAAGGCTTTTGAGGTAAGACTAATGTTCATTTTTGAGGTAGCTAGTGCATTTGCTAGAGAGAACTTATCAAATGGAATGAGTGATCACTATATGGAAAGTTACTCAATTTGAATGTGGGAGGTGTAAATACGCCTGATACAAAATTTATTAGCAGCTCGTTGTTATTACTTGTGTGACTTTACATGTTTTACTGAACTAAAGTTACGTAGAACGTATTCAGACGGTATGTGTATTACCTCTGTCATTGCATTTTTGCACATCACATGTCACTGCAGGTGTGCGTTCCTGACCCGAGTGCCATGAAGTACAACGTGACAAACGTGCCTACGGTGCTCAACAAAAACATGCCGATCATCATCAAGAATGAGCTGCCTTTTCTGAGCCGTCGTAAGAAGGGCCTGAGTGTAAAGGACCTGAAACAACACGACGCTGAGCTCAACACCCCCCACAGAGAAGGTGCGTGTCTCGGTTGTTTTGACAAGCTTTGCTTCGTCACTCTGTGCAACAGTTTTTTTAAGCCTGAGGGGGCATTAGGTGTATGAATTTTTATGTAGGTATCGAGTGAATATGCATATGTGCTAAGCATTTGTTGCTCATGTAGACCAAGAATTTTTCTAGTGCGATGTACTAGCGTATTTACTAGACATTGAGGCAGTTAATCTACGTCCAGCTAATAGTTGTTGTACTCAACGTGACTCCTATCGGCCTCTCCGTCTCGAGTACAACTTGGTAGCAGCTTTCTTGCAAAGATCAACTCAACACAATAGTGAATAAAATAATATCAATGACTTCACATAGACATTAATTTTTTCAATTGAATGTAAACATCGCTACGAGACTTCTGTTACGTGTTGCAAATATTTAATTGTATGTGCATTATATGAGCAGTGGATGAGGAAGTGCAGACGTACAAGACGATGTTGTCTGAGCTGTCGTACAGACCTCCTGACGAGACCACAGAGGAACACAGGCAGCGCAAAGCTGCTGTCAAAGAAATAAGACGGGTATGTCCTTCTGTCTAACTTATTTCGTTGACATAACTTTATATCACAAAACAGGCGTTCAAGTCTGTGTTTTGTTCGGTTCTTCGAGTAGTGTAGAGGTTTTAGCCGGCCAAACCTAACACGAATACGATATGACTTAAATGGAAAAGCTGAAAACCTTTCATCAGACGTGCGTCAAAGCCTTAGAGACTGTTTGCCATTCTGAAGTCGGGAATAGCCTTTAGCAAAGATGATACTTTGTTTCTATTTGATATTACTGCAGTTCTTTCAGGCCGAGTGGCAGAACTTAAGGAGTAAGTTTCGAAATATGTATGTGCGTGCCTCCTTTCATTAAGGTTCATGTCTTATGAGAGAAAAGTGCATCTGTTCAGCTTATTATTGCTACTATGCAGTTGCAATTTTATGCCAATCTTATAGATTGGAGATAATTGCAGATGAACTTCATAACTTTTTCTTTCATGTTTCTCCACGTTATATGTCGATGTTTGTTCGGTAGAGAATAACTGTAGGGCTTAACTCACAGTCTGGCTTACTCCTGGTATGTCTCAGACAATTTCTTTCCTGTATACTCGCATCCCGAAAGAGAGCAGGCGAAGGAAGATATCGTATTTCACTCTGTCTGCGTTTGAGATATACCTAGTAGTCTACTCGTACTGTTTTATATTCCTAATTTTCTCAGCTTTTACTATCATTACAAATGTACCTCTTTCATTTAGCTGTCAACGTCTGTACAGGTGTACCTTATTTATTTCGCCGTAAAATTACTGCAAAAATTTTTTTCTGGTAACTTTGTTACACGATTTCGTTTCTTTCCAGGCCAGGAGAGAAGAAAAGAAGCTCAACAGCCAAGCTCACAAGGATATGATTCTTCACACCAGCAAAGTGAACATGAATGCGAAACACTGCAAGGGCGTTCCTCTATTGTAACCGAGGAGTAAATAGTCGAATGTTGCATGGCTGTCTTTCATTCTTCTTCATCTGTTATGATAGTGTGCAATGTATTTTGTGACGCTCAAAGTTTTAGGTGCGTGTGCAAGATGCTTCTAGCACTGCTTGACTGGCATCAAATCTTACAGCTGAACAAAATGGAGCGTATGGGCACATCTTCGGCCAAAGATTTGATCCTAAAATAGTAATTCAGAAACGTGAGTGTCTTTTTCTTACATTCAAATAAAAATTGTGCAAGCAGGGTATTTAGGAATTTTTTGTTGGAATTTATGTTCGATCTATCAATGAACCGAAATAAAAAGAATCTTTGAGGAAGGGGACAAAAGAGCACAGTCAAGTAATAGAAGCCTCGTACATTTATAAGTTCAAACTGGCACATAATGAACTCATCATTGAGTTTTTCGCTCTCAAAATACTCAATTGAAAGACAGCTTAACGTATTGGAACATTCGTCTTGATCTTTCTTCCATCCGAAACGGTACAATGCTGCTTTTGCCTCGTTTCAGCCTGATGATGTAAGATCAATAGGAACATTTCCTTCATATAACTGAATAGTAATTTGATCAAAGGATGAGCAACTTTACATGCTTATGGCTTTTGACTAACATTCGAAAGCTGATAAGTGAAATCGGTGTGATTATTCTGCAAATAGATTGTTACACTCGCTATACTTGAGTTCCTGCATTGTTTATGCTTGTTTGCTTGTGCATCTGTCTCGTTACCAGATTTCTCACTTGTATGTATAGTGTGTGTTACGTATTTGAGGACATTGATGCATTTCAATAGCAGTGAATGATGAGTGTTTTTTGTTTACTAAAGAATTATCAATGACAGGCCTTATGCTTACACAATAAATGAAAAGGTATGCAGTTAATGAGTGTAAAGACTGAAAATGGCACTGATCTTGATGTAATGAGAAAGCGATTGTTAGAAGCAGCAAAGACAAGTTGCATAGCTACATCTAATAGGCTCTTAAACAAATTTTAAAATCAGTAGAGAGCGATGTCATTTGGTCTACCATCAAACAAGGCGTAAGCAACGCAGAAGTACTTGAAGGATTTTCCTGATCACCCTTACATTTGGCCTCATAAATCCCTAAATTCAAATCAATTGGACTACTGTGAATGGAGAGAAAACGTTATGAACACCCGTGTAACACTTAATGATCCCCCCCAAAACCCAATGGTCAGGGTAATGTCTAATATAAACCATGACTATTTGATGCGCACATGGAGGTTTAGACTTTAAATAGAAATTATCATAGTGGAAATAGACTTTATTGAATAAAATTATGAAATGGTATGCCTATTTATATTTTGAGGTCATACTGCATGCCTAAATGAAGACCTCCTTCCCCATTGTCCTTGCCTTGTCGCGGTGGGAAGGCATGTGCGCTGCAATGAAGGTTGAGGCTATACTGCTGGGACTTCGGTGCTGGTAGGTCCAACCATGGCAGGCAGGCCTGGCTGGAGTAGCCTGACGAAAGATGGACCATAGGGGAGGTACCCCATGTAAAAATAAAAGCCGAGCCCTTGCAGTAATGGTTATAAAGTTACTTGTAATCCCGGGCATACACGGAGACTGCCACGGGCTGGGGTCGACGGTGGGAGAAATGTTTATTTCTACTGGTGAGTGTGTGTCCGCCTTAAGTATGGAGACGCATCAATTGGCTACTGACCGCCTGGGGGTCTCTCTTTGGGCCTGAGCCAGCCTGGATAGGGAGGAAAGATAGATAGAAAAGGAGACCGAAAATAATGTGCTCCCTACGTTTGAAATATCTACTACTGTCCCTTCCCCTCTACCGACTCTAGATCGCCCAATGGACTCTTTACAGACTGCTCAACTTTTGGGGAGCCTCTCCATATTGACCCGAGTGCCACTGACATCGCAAGTCGCTGCGAGTGGAGGTGATGCAGCTGGGAAACCCAAGACCATTGAGACCCCAAAATTGCCGCCGGGGCAGCGGCCACCGCAGGCTTCTGCGAGTGGTGGCGCCGTGGTCGAGCCTTCCGAGGACCAAAACTTAATCCTGGAACCTTATGAGCCCCCCCTTTGAGGGTAGTGGGATCTTCTGTCAGAGGTCAGTTTCTCCGTCAAAATCGCCGTAGCCAGCGCCTACACACTCTTACAGTCTATGTCTACTAATGAGGAGTCTCAACGCCCGACTCGACCAACAGAATTTAAAAGATTTTTCACCGTTAGAGCTGCGAATGGAACACCGATGAGCGATGTTGGCGTAATTGAAGGCAATCGTGACTTGTGCTGGAGGCTGGCTGGCAGACCGGCCAAGGTGACTGAGGCACGAAACGATAGCTCCTTGTGGAGGTTCGAAACCAATTCCAAAGCACATCCATCGCAGGCATTCTGACTCGCGGGAACTGAAGTTCAGGTGACTCCGCATGGGAGCCTGAATAAGTGCAGGGGCACTAAATGGTATGAGAACCATCCACAGTACAGCGACGAACGACACGCAATTTGAGATAAAGGCAGTCTACCGGATTAGAAGAATGGAACATGGTGCGTGGGTTCCTTTCCCCATATGCATCCTCACTTTCGACCAATGTAACTTGTCACAAGCCTTTGATATTCGGTGGACAAGGTGCTCAGTACAACAATATGTACCAAAGCCTCGTCGCTGCTTCAAATGTCAGGATTTCGGGCACGGAGTGAAGACATGCCGTGCTCAATCCAGTGCATGTGCCAACTGTGCTGGAGAGCAGCACGAGTTGCCCTGCACTGGCTCCCCAAGGTGTGCAAACTGTGATGAGCAGCATCCCTCTAGCTCCCGGATGTGCTTTTATTACAAGTTCGAAGAGGAGATTTTGGCAGTACAAACAAATCGAAGAATCTGCTCTGGTGAAACCAAGCCTGCTGTCAGCGGCAGGTTTGCAAGACCCCGCGAGACATATGCGGGGGTGGTGCAAGTAATCCAAGAGAGGCCTTCAAACCTCATACCCGCTCCTCTTAGTAGACAACGTGTCGGTGCTGATTCTGCAGGACAGCAACCAGGCTCAATCAGACTTATGGGCCCCATGAGGCCTACAGCCGCAGAACAGCCACGACTTCCTAGAGAAATAAGGAGCAGCCAAAATAACGCAGAACAGCCACGACCACCGAGAGAAGTAAGGAGCAGCCAAACAATCGTGCCCACAGCTGCAGCTGAACCACTACCGGACTTGCAAACCGAAACTATGAGAACGATACCTTCAATCGTAACTTCTCGTAAACGCATGCAAAGCAGCTGCTCGCCACCTCACAGCGGCGCCATAACAAAGATCCTTAAAACCGTAAAAGACATTCAGCAGGATTCAGGGGGGCCCCTGGGTTGGGCTGCCTGTGATGGGAGATACGAACCAGCACGGGAGTCGACCGCCCTGCGCTGGGAGATCCCTGGACCGATGCCCGGCATGAGTAGGAAGTCCCGCCCAGTTGGGCGGGAGCCCTGCCGTATGAGCTTGGCGGAAGGGGGTACCAGACGGGATCTTTCGGCGAGCTCGGGTCTCTGAGTAGACAGAGCTACGCTGCTCAGACTATACAGGACGCTTATCAGAAGTAAGCTGGATTATGGCTGTGTTGTTTACCAGAATGTCAGAAAAACTAACCAGGCCAAACTAGATCCGGTGCATCACGCCACTCTGCGACTATGTACTGGTGCTTTTCGCACTTCACCGGTGGTTAGCCTGTGCGTGAAGGGTGGTGAGCCTCCTCTCTGGGCACGACGGCTTTTATTCAGCCTGCAGTACCTTGCCCGGCTGGAGCAGCTTCCTCTTTCTCCAACTTGGATGAGCGTGCATGCACCTCGTGGACGATATTTGCGCTTTCCATATTTTCTTCTTCCACCCATGAACTATCATGTTTTGGTTGAGACTATGCAGCTGGATGCTATGAAAGTGTGCCCTTGTCTTCCGGATAGCACTACAACCTGGCGTATACTAATTGATACTTTCTGCTCCAGGTGTCGGCTGCCCAAAAAGCAGACCCTACCAGCCGTCATGAGAGGGTTATTCCTGGAATACGTCGCTGACCAGCATGCAGCTTCGGTAAAAATATACACCGATGGCTCGAAGTCTGGTGGTGCTGTAGGGTGCTCCGCTGTTTGAGGTGAGGTGATGAGAGCTGGCAGGCTCCTTTCGGTAACCTCTGTGTTCACCGCGGAGCTGTGTGGTGTCAGTGAGGCTTTGCAACTGATTGAGGAACATCCAAATCACCTTTTTACTGTTTTCACTGATTCGAAGAGCATTATAGACGCCATCCAAGTTTATGCAAGCAGCCACCCCAATATTCAACGCATCAACGACATTTTGATGCGACTTGTGCGCACCTCAAAACATGTCAGGATCTGCTGGGTACCAGGACACGTGGGGGTCCTGGAAATGAGAAAGCTGACCTCAAGACAAAGCGAGCTGCCGCCTCAGAGGGTGAAACTCTAAACTAATGTGGACCCTGTCGTGACTATTACCCTCTCTTGAAGGCGACGGCAAGAGAACTATGGCAACAGCAGTGGGCTGCCGTGAACCACAACAAGCTCAGAAAGATTAAAAATACTGTACGTGAGTGGACCTCGTCCAGTTGTCGTAACCGCCGGATAGAGGTGGTTTTGTTCCGTCTACGGATTGGTCATATTAGAATTACGCACAGCTACCTTATGGAGCTGCTCCCCCAACCTCTCTGTCAGCAGTGTGAGGTCCCTTTGACTGTTGAGCATTTTCTGGCCGTTTCCCCATCACATGCAGGTGTCTGGCGCGTGTGTTTTTCTGGACTGCGCGGTGACGACGCTGATGCAGGGCTGCGCGACATACTGGCGGAACCTGAGCGAGCCCCCTTCCATGTCGATGTACTGAGAACTTTCCTTGAATCATGTAATATTCTTTTAAAAATTTGATTTTGAGAATGAAAAACAAATTTCAATCTTGACGATCTGGAAAATTAGACAGCAATACGGTCGGGCGCGTCTGTGTTGCAGCCTGAGGGGGTTCCAGCGTGGGTATTTGCGCTTGGCTGTAAAATGGGTGGGCAGCTAGAGCCCTCAGGGCTCGGCTACTCCCTGAATTCAAATGTAACATAGTTAGTTCTCGATTGTGACGCTCTTCGAAATAGCTTCCGTGACTCCTATAGAATAAAGATACGAGCAGATTAATGAATTTTTGCGCGCTCTTAGCATGACAACTAATCTCATGTGTCATTGGTTGTCAGTATGTAATTGATTAAATGATCTGTGACTTTACGGTAGAGAATTTGTGTTGATAATACCACATAATAATTATGTATATTTATGTTACTGTGTTGATGTGATCGATAGGACGATAAATCTATTGCGAGACTTTCGGCGCAATATATGTAATAGGATTTAATTTTAGCAGCCACCGTGGTCGAGTGGTCTGCGTCCCGTGTTCTGTATCGAGTCTCTGCTTCATGTAGCAAGATCGCAGGTTCGAACCCGGCCATGGACACGAGCTGTTTCTCGTACGCCGCTCCGTGCATTCAACCCGCTAAGCACTCAAGTCAACAATGTGAACAACTAGGCCACAGAATCGTCCCATGAAGACGCCTATCAACCTCCCGGGATCGTCGCATGGAGCTCACCATCACCCTTACTCTTAGAATGTTAACCTTAAGAATTTGAAAAACCAATGTACTAATGTCTATGTACCGTGTACTCGATTGGAAATAAAGATTATTTGTTTGTTTTAATGGAGCGCTAGCAAACCCTTGTTACTAGTACTTCTACTACTAAATCAAGACCTCTGAAATAAAAATACATTTTTGTGCTTACACTATCTTTTCTGTAGTTCATTTTTGGCTAACCAAAAAATAATTTCTCTACTCAGGGGTAGAAAAAGCAATGTTCCAAAACGACAAAAAAATTATGCTTTACGGGTTACATCTATGCTTGTTTCCGCTCTAACAGAACCGTAAATCAGATTATATTGTGTTGCTCCGAGAGTTGTTTCTATGATGTAAACAATGGCGTGTATAATTAGAGTTTTTCAGTCTCATTTACTGCTGTACCTTTGTTTTTCTTCTGTTGTTCTGGGAAAGTACTTATTTGTTAGTAAAGGCTCTTCACCAAGTGACGATATTTTTAGGGAATCAGAAAATGAGATTTTGAGAGTCCAACGTCGAGATGTTGTGAACATGAAAAATAAAACTGGTGCTCCATTAACATCTGTTGTGAGTATTCTGAAACACATAACAAGGTGGCATCCTAAAGTTTTTACATGTGCTAGACTTGTTTAGGATAGTTCTTTAAGGGCTCCTGTAGGTCAATTCATGCAAAAGAACTAGCCAAGTGAAGGCTAGCTTGTCATAAACAGACCTTTATTCTTAGCTGGTAATCACATTCTAATTCAGGGGATTGACTGTTCAAAGTCAAAGTCTCTTATTCGAGGCATGTATTAGGAAATTTTTCATTGCATCCACAACTATTGTGTTAAATTGTTCATACCTGAGTCTTGATTGCCTGATCAAATTCACTCCAATAAATTGTGCATATGTCTTGTATGTTAGTTCTGTACAAATGTGCTATATGCTGAAAATTTTATTCTAAAGGATACATTGTAAAATTATAGAGCATGTTGTTCTTTTGTTCTTAAATCAGTAAAAACTGATTAAAAAGGGCTAACTACAATTGAATAATTGTGTCATTTAATGTTAAATATGTATTGTGTATTTAATTTTATAATTTTTCAGAAATATCTGATTATTAGCTTCTAAGTCATATATGAACTGTTATTTTTACAGTATTATTAAAGGATATCATGCTGAAGATATTTTCCAAATTATGAAGTACAAATAAAACCTACTTACTATCTCTAATCCTTATATTTTGTTTGTGAGCTGTAGTATGATTTTTCAACTCATTATGTTGGAAAAATACTTTCCACCACTAAATTCAGTAATTTGCTTACAGTCATGACTGAGTTTAAGTTATTTCCAACGACTTTCCTAGAGATCAGTTATGCTACAGAACTGAAAATTAGTTATCTTAATTTCTTAATCAGTAATTTGAGAAATAGTTTTGTTAGAGAGATGTTACACAGTTGTGTATGAGAGTGGTAAGAATATCAATGGATTTAGTAGGTTAGTATTTATAATGCAAGCAAATATTTTCACATTGCTATTAATCACTTTTGATGTAAAATTCTTGTCAAAACTTTTAAAGGGATTAGAGATGAATATAAGATTGCTCTATGATGCCCATAAGGATTGATCCTTATGAAGAATATAAGATTTTCTAATAATTGTTGGTAAATTAAATCCTTTGTTTTTATAATCAATGTCAAGAGTTTTGTGAAGATCTAGCTAAATGTTTTTCATTCATAAATTTTACTATGAGAATTAATAAAAATTATAATGGTGATTATGTGTGTGCAAGTTGTCTTCATTTTTTATTGTGAAAAATCCTCAAAAAACTATGTCACATCTTTTATATCTGCATTCTGAATGATTGAATATAGTAGGTAGCATTAACTCAATTAACATTATGAAGGTTCTTCTGTAGAATGATAATTCTACTGAAGCAATATATTTAATTGTTATTCTTTTGTTTGAATACCTGTAAACTATTTTATTAAATGGAGTCAATTTTCAACCTTGCACATCCTTAATTTGCAAGGAAATATGTCCATAGAAGTTTAAAATTAGCATTACTGTCAGAGTAGTGACTAGCACACTATAAGGTACAGTAAATTATACTAAAATCCTCCTTTGGGTCTGAGTCTGGGGCTAAAGCCTTAATTAATTTCTATGAAAAAATTACAATATCTGTAGATTAAGCTGTAGAACAATAAATGCCTTGTGCAATAGTAAAGTGTTTTCAAGTATTTGGGTTGATATAATTTAGGAAAAATTTCAATTTATTTATAAATTTGAAGGCCAGGTTACTGAATAATTTTAAAATTTTGGACCACATTATTTGAAATAACATTATAATGGCTCCCTGTACAATAGTATAAAGTTATCACCTACAGAATGGTCCATTATTTGGGTTGGTTGATGGTCATTTTGTTAAGCTTGAAGTGCAGCACAACTTGAAGCATCTCTTACAAATGTTCTTGGCAAATCAAAGCAATAAGGAAAGTAAGGAAATTGTATAGCTTTTCATGACATGATCTCAATAAAATGTGAAATAATCATTACTCTGAGTTTTGTTTCTTGTGCTTTCCTGACTTGAAATAAGTTTTTGTTTAAAATCATTACAAACAGTAAGAAATTTATAATATTTGATGACAGTGAAAAACTATGCCATTGGGTGAATACATTATCCCAAACCTTCTCTGCCCTCTAAAAAGTCAATGGTTACTGTACAATGTTCTTTCAATGGGTCTATTCATTATTTATTTTTGCCTCGAGGGAAAGCTATAAGAGGAGTTTGTATTGTGATAAAATTTAGTGTATGCACAGAAAATCAAAGTGAAACATCTTCAATTTGTAAAAAGACTTGGCACAATTTTACTGAACATCACAATACACACCCTTGCATATCTCAATCAACTGGCCTAATTAACATATTTTATAATATGAAATTTTTATATCATTTTCTGTATGTAATTGATATTGCTTCTATTGATTCTATTGATAAATTATTCTGTAGTGGTAAAAAGATAATTGTAGTACAGTGTTCCCTCACTTATCGCGGGTGTTATGTTCCACGATCACCTGCGATTAGTGAAAATCTGTGGTATAGGGACGCTTTATTTACTTTAATATCATGCACATTATAATAACGTAATATCATTTCATAACTACGCACACGCGATAGTCAGATGTTAACGTGAAATGGAAGAGTGGTGGGGGGAAGCGCCGCTCGAACGAAAGAAAACACGATGCGACAGTTACTGAGCCAATCGGCGAATGGGATACAGAGCAGTATTCTTTGGCTGGTCGCTTTTCAAGTCAACCAATAGTGTGTTGTTTACAATCTCACGTCGGCAAGTTGCGCTTCAAGCGGCCGCTGCGTGTAACATGACTGTTGTGGATGCAATGAAAGATTTCTTAGTGTATGCGTGGAATAAGCGACAGGGATGTTGAATAGGCATTTTTCTTCAATGTGATTACCTGCTAAGCATGAGGGGCTGTCTGTGACAAGCTGGATCTTCCAGTGATGCCCTAAATTGGATGGTCCATTTGCATGGAATGGCTCAGGGTGGCCCCAGAGGAATTAGTTTGGATGACCCTGGTTCACAGGAGAAAAACTCTGGGATGCCATCCTGTTGTATGTGCGTGTGTATTGGAGGGAATTGAAGGCCGTTACAAAGGCCCCAGCCAAACGCTGGCCCTCGATCTAAGTCTAAGTCTAAGCGTAAATCCTACTGTTCATTTTTGGTGTATTCATCCTCTGAGTAAACACGCTATTTACTGTAAATCATAATTTTTTTGATGTATAATATTCTTTTAGTGTTAGAATTAATGTTTTTAATATACTGGTATTCATTTTGTGATTTAATAATGCAAAATTAATTAAATATCTACATTATTGTACAACACGTATTATGTATAGGCAGAACAAATATTGCAAAAACCCGCAGAAATACTGCGATAAATATTTTACAATATTTTTTGAAAACCTGCAAAAAAGCGAGTCTGCGATAAACGAAGAGCGAAGTAGCGAGGGAACACTATTTGACTTGCTTGTCTGGTGGTTGAAGGTTTGAGGCAGCATTTTTCTGATTCCTGTATTGATATTCTTCTTCAGTTGCCTAATGGTCTTGAGTTTGTTCACATAAACTTTTTTCTCCAGGTACCATCACTGGAAGAATTCAGATCTTGTGTAGTCAGGAGAATGTAAGGGCTCATTGATGTGGTAGTGGGAGATTATTTTCTCTCTAAAGCACTGTCCCTGCAACTGCATTGTCACTCTTGTGGTATGAGTGATTGCCTCATTTTACTGGAGCACTTTTGTGCAAACTTGAAAATGACCACCATTTGTTAAATGTTATTTTTATGTGTAATGTAAAGGGGTGGCAAAAATTTACTGGTGTGTGTATATCATAGATTTCCATTGTGTTCTATATATCCTAGTACAATTTTGTGTATTTTTTCTGTCAAGTTTAATAAGTTATTAAAAATTAAAACCCTTTAGTGACTTTTGAGCCACCCTGTCAAATCATTCTCTCATTGTTATTGTTAGTAATTCCTCTCTTGTTTGTTTCAGTTTGAGCTGAAGTCCGAGCAAACGCAGCTGCTGATTGACTGGGTCGGAGAAGGGAGTCATGTAGTAGTGTCTCTCATTCGGGAGAATAAGCATAGACCTCAGACGCACTCAGGAGTCTTCATTTCATATGACTACGGTGGCACCTTCCAGAACCAGTCTAGTCTTTTCCGTGTAGACAACAATATTTCTGCCATTATTGCCAACTTCTACAAAAATCCTAAGTTCACATCCAGAGTGAGTTTTTGAAGCATCATTTGACATGAAATTATAATATCACATGATAAAGCTTGTCTAAGAAACTTCAACAGTTGGTTTAGGAATTGTGTATTGTGCTAACAGTCATGGAAAATATATATGTGTGTGATGTGTTGAGCATCCATGGAGTACTTGATGTCCTCCTGGGTATTGTCACAATATTTGAAGCAATGTCTCATTCTCATTTCATTTAATAGTTTATTGACTTACCTGACTTATAGGATTTGACATGTATTTTCAGTTTGTATTCACCGACACTCAGCACAAATATCTGTTTGTGACCCTGGACTACGGAAAGACTATTTTGCCACGGAAGCTGAACTTCACTCCTTCTGAAGTCATCAACCATCCTACTGATGCCTCTGTTATTCTTGTGCATGACACTGTGGATGTGGAAAAAAAGGTGAGTCTTCTCTACTACACTGTTCATATGATTTAATGCAAGAGTTGACTTCAAATTTGAGTGTGAGTTCAAATTTGTTACAGGAATGTTACTGAAAATATTGGTATAGCATGTCAGTATTATTTCCATAAGTATCTACATATATGTATAATAGACAGTGTATCTCCGTATTTTTCTATCTGTGTGTGTCCATCCCAATACTTCCTATCTATTACTGAAGAAAAATTGTTGAACTGAAATCAAAATGGGTATACATGTATTATGAGCATTATTTTGTGGATACCATATGCACCTGATTATTATAAAATACACTATTTTTGCCTGTTATTAGTCTTCTTCTCTTATGTGGCCATGTTGTTGGTGTATATTCATGAAAAATGGTAGTTTCAGGCAATAATCCTTGTAACTCTTTAATATATTCATCTTTATAATAATTTCTAATTAGTCAAATCTAATCAAACTTGTAACATAATTATGGATCAATAAATCCTTAATTTTATCATTTTTAAACCATGGGATGTCCACAGGAACTACCTAGTGTATACATATATTGTGATGTTGCTTTTTCTGTTCATTTATTGAAATGAAGTGTTGATAGATTCATAGGCAAAGAACTACGGTAGATTACTTTTTATTTACTCTCCGAAATTGAGCAAAATTTAATGTTCAATTCATTTCTAATGATCAAAAAAAATTTGTGGGCTTTATTTTTTATGACTGTTTCCTTTGTGTTTGTTTGTATCAATTAGAAACTGATGAACATTTTAAATAGGAAGCTCAAAAAGGCTAAGAGCATTTGCTCTGTGCACCAATTACCAATGCACTCGTTTTATTTATAACACTTCGAATTTTGCTGATATTCTTTGATGCAACAGTTTTTTCAATTGGTACTTTATAATGGTATTAGTTGAGAAAGGTTGATTGGATAGTCTGACATGATATGGTGGTTGAGCCAGAGATTGGGACGGTAGGAAGATATTATGTGCAAGCAATACTAGGTACTGTGTCAGTATGTCGGTCACATATTGTGTTTCACTGCCAGTTGTGGGTGAGCTCGGATTTCGGGGAGACGTGGCGTAAGCTGGCATACTACGTGGAGGGCTACCACTGGGCAGCGGACGGTGCAGTCCCTCCTAAGCTGTATGTGCACAGAGGGGAGCCTGGAGGCAGGTCTGCAGTGGTTGCCTACTCAAAGGTTGATGGGTAAGTATGATCTCCAACCTGGATACAGGGCAGCAGTAATAACGTCGTAGTGAATTATTTTCCTTACCTATTTAGCCTCTTTGATTCCTGAGTATTTTTTTTATTTAGAGGACTTACAGTTATTTTTTTTCTTTGTATTAATATGTCTCAGCTTAGCCATTGCATGATGATCAATGTTCTAGATACATTATTTTTTGCTTGACTAGTCTACTTTTCACCCAGTTTTTCCTCTTTAAGGAAATTTGTTTAAATGGCTTGCATACATAACAATAATTAAATACTATGTTCCTCTTGCACTCCCTGAACGTTTCTTTGTCTTTTGTGTGAATAATTTACTCCTTTATTGTTCTTGTTTGGAAGCGGATAGTTTATCTGTTCTGTCTCTATCCTAGTTTTAAGTGTTCAGTATTTCTGTTCACTTGTGGGTACTTTTATATTTGCTTTCTTGTGATGTATTCTTTATGCTCTGCCTCATAAGGGGAGGCTGGGTATCCCTGGTATTCATTGTCGGTATCTTGTAGGAATTCTTAGCAGATGTTCATGATGTGCCAAGGTTTGAAACATCTCTCTTAAATGTTCTAAGGGTTTTGCTTTTCCATCACTTCTCTGGTAATTACTTGCACCAAAAAAATGTCTCTTAAATTTATGTATCATATTTGATAGTGATGGACATGAGTACTTAGTGGAATTTTTTTGTTGATGTTTTATATAAAATTTAATATTCATTTAAAGCTTATCTTGGGAGGTACAAAATTGTTAACACATGCATAAAATAATGTTTTGAGTGATTCACAAATTCATGAATAATTTGTTCATGAAGAAAATACATAAATGATTCATTTTTGTCATGGTGGTACAGATACATTATACTCATTGATGTCATTACATACTAGTTTAAGGAAACATATTTGAATATTTCATTAAAAGAATGTTACAATATAAAGAGATTATGAGTTCTCTTCTTTTATTGCTGTTTTTTTGAGACTTGAATGTGTTGAGGGCAGTTACAAATACATTGAAATTGAAGTTTATTATGAAAGTATCTCTACATATTTAATATTATTTTTGTGATTTTTCACACATATAAATGTAGAAATTACAAATTTGTGTGCATATACAGTTTATTTTTGCCTGTATTATAGCTCACATGAATTTTATATACTTTTGTGGTATTTATTTAAAAGAAAGAGGTATCACTATGGGATTTATTTTGTCCATTCTGATGAATGTGTTAGTAGGAAATATTACATGTAGCATTATTAAATTTCTGATGGAATTATTTTGTTTTCTTTTTACTTGGAGATGAGTCATGAGTTTTTTGTTGTTGTGTCTGTTCAAACTTACGTGTAGTTTCTGCGTACATTTGGGAAGTGCATTGCACATACAAGACCTCATGAAGTTTACTTTTCTATCACAGCTCAGATGATGAGCTGCCGCAGCCTGTGATATCGGATGTGATCGAGTTTGAGGTGAAGGAGGAGTTCTTGTTTGCAATCAAAAAAGTACGTCTGCTTGGGGCACCATCAGCAGAGTCAAGCCTGCAGTTGTGGATCTCCAACAATGGGGGCCCTTTCCTGAGAGCAATGTTCCCTCATAACCTTCCCCAGCAGCAGTACTATGTGCCTTATGTAGCTCAGGGGCAGGTGAGTGGTGTGTGCTCAATGTAGCTCAGGGGCAGGTGAGTGGTGTGTGGTCAATGTAGCTCAGGGGTAGGTGGGAGGTGTGTGTTCAATGTAGCTCAGGGGTAGGTGGGAGGTGTGTGCTTGGCTTTTCCTAACTTACTGCTCCCATAGCAGTGAAGTTATTCGCATGTTTTTAGATTATTTCTCTCCTTTAAACAAGATACTGTCTAAAAGAGGTGAGATGGTGCTCGTTCTATGAATTGAACTCATTTCATCAGCTTCAATTTTTGTTCGCTTCTTTATGAAAATAGGTTCACTTTTAAATTTATTACTTCCTAATTTTTCATGGTCAGCCCAGAGCTGATGAATTGATTGACAAGTTGAAAATTCAGTTTTAGGTTGTCAATAAATTTTCTAATTGTTGGTATTATTGAAATGCACTGACTTTGTGCACAACGCCTTTCTATTTTTTAGTGGAAGTAAACGTTTTTTTGGTCTATGGTCAGGTTGTCTTCTTTAGATATTAAAATAATCACTGTCTTTTTCAATTTTGAATCGATTGTATCGTGTGCTACTCAGAGGATTGCGTTTCTGATAGTACAACTTGAACTCAACTTACTTGAAATAAACCTGCGTATACGGGCTACGGTTATGTTAAGGTGATTGCTCTATTCACCTGTCGTTGTAACCATGAAACAACGATACAGTTTCGTGCTCCCCCGTTGACTGGCCCTGTGTGCTGCAGGTCATGGTGTGTGTCGCCCACAGTCTGGACACTGCAAACTTGTATGTGAGCTCCGTACCTCGTTCCCCGCACCACGAAGTGAGGTTCTCGCTCTCCCTCTCTCGCATTTTCTTCTTCCAGCCCAACGGTACATGGCACAACACTTGGATCAAGTGAGGCTTGTGCTCGGCAGAGGGTGCTACTAGTGCACTAGCACTGGTGTTAAGACGAGTGGCAGCACTGCGCACACTTTTGTGTTCTGAGTAGAACTTGTAGTATAGATTTAACATGCTGAAATGGGGTTTATAGAGAGACTTGGGTGGTTAGACCAATTTCAACTTGTAATAAATGGAAGTGTTGTTTATTTGCAGGTCTTTGCAATTGCCATGTTGTAGAGTTGTGAGTGGCGCTGCATGTGCAATTATACCGGTAATTTGTATTCAAGCTGTGTCAGTCTGAGATTTTCCATTCATGTTAAGGACCTCATAGATGCTATATTGATCTCTCTAAAAATCATTCTTCAGTCCCAACCCTCAAATATCTGTTATATCCGAGCAGACCTTGAATATCTTTATGTTGTGTTTTACTCGGAGTGAGCGCCTGAGGGAGTAAGGGACCATCGAGGAACCCTATAGGAGAAAAGGCAATTGAAGGCAGGATGAGTTTGATACTTTGTATTTGGGCATTTGAATATTGTATTAGTTGTTACATCTTCTTTCTTCGATGTGTAGGTCTTGCGGGCAGGGCGCCGGGACGTAGAGAGTTGGAACGCGTGCACTTTTTGTTAGTGGGTGGGTTGTTTTAGCTCCATCCTGTCTGCAGACAGGATGGCTGATTTCTGCTTCCTTCGCTTTGCTGTTGCCTGTAAGTTGAGTTCTGGCGGTGATGAGAGTTCTTGGTGGAGATGTTGACTTTGGAAGCGCTTGGTAGAGATGTTGACTTTGGAAGCGCTTGGTAGAGAGTTCGTAACGCTGAGTGTTGCAGCCTCGTTATATAGGGCGCTTGGCTGGGCTCTGCTACATGAGCGTGACTGCTCATTGGTGAATGTTGTGTTTCTGGTCGTAACGGGACCTAGCCTCGTCGCTGGATTCACTTCTTCTGTCCTGTTTGCTCATTGGTCAATGAAAGTTAGCCTCGTTACGGTACTCGTTTGTAGTAGAGCCATGCGATTCACTACAATGCCATAGAAATAAGCAATCGTCACTTAGATTGGGGATTGATACCAGACGTCAGAAATTCAAGACCCCTTCTTCTTTCCTGTTTAAATTAGTATACTGGTCATGGTTCTTATCTGTACCATAGACAGAGTATCGTTTCTAAACTGGAATTGCAGCAACAAGAGTGGCAGACTATTAAGCAGGTTTAGCATTATTCGAGTATACTACAAAATATGAGGCTCCTGTGACGAACAATCAGTTTCAAGTGCTTTGATTTTATGCCTAATGCAGTGAGCTTCGTACTTTTATCGCTGTAAACTTTTAGACATTTTATCTGACCATTTTTTTAAAAAACGATTCTGTTCAACCAACTCACTCATTATACACTTCTCCACTCTTTAAAACCGTTCTTGACAAACAGATTCATTTCCATTGTATTTGTCTACAGGCTTCTTTCTCGTTTTGTGTATGACACTGCTAAACTCTTACAGGTGTCATCTCCCACTTGCGCATTCAAACACCGTCGTGTTTCCACTTCAAATACTTTACTCTGTTATTGCCAAACTTGCCTCCGATGTTTAGTGCTCATTTGTCTTGTCTGCTTGCCAATCAAAAATCATGTGCACTTGTAAACACCCACATATTACTCTAATGTGTGTCTCCAGCTTCTATGTTTCGTAGCATTTCAGTCCAATACACAACTGTAAAATTATTTCTATGCCTGAGTTGCCAAGCATTCCTTCACTCTTTTATTTTCAGTCTAGGCAGTTTGTCTCTATCCTACCCCCTTCTAAACTGCCGTACCTTGTAGTTGCACTCAAGGTGCTTATCTATATCTTCAATTCTCCAACATTCTGCTAATTCTTTTACTTTGAGTCAATCTACGTGCATGTTAATGATTTCTAGAAGAAATTTTCACTTGGGATTCTTGGCTTCATCTCCTAGTGATTAGCTGATAGAAAGATCACTATTTCCCTCGCTCTGTACTTTTTAGACAGCTTCTGCGAATTACGGCAAATACAGTGGTGCTATTATGTTCTTCGACCTTTCTGTACGCAATTTGCTGGAGGTACAACTACACTTTTCTTGGCTCGTAATACTTCTGAACGTACCTCTACACATACTCCGGCTACTAATCTTGGAGTTAATGTTTCAGTTGAGCTTTATTGCAATAGTCAGTGTCATGCTCATATTGTGGTGTCGTGCTCAGTGACATGGACGAGCAGGCGTTCGCTGACCTGCACCCAGTCGCGGGCGTAGGGGGGGTCCTCATCGCATCGCAGGTGTCCGCCGACTACTTCGCACAGCAGAAGGGCAACTGGCTGGGCCCCGAGCACCTCACCACGCTTATCACTTTCGACCTGGGCGGCCAGTGGCGGCCCATTGAACCTCCTAAGACTGACGCTGACGGCGCCCTTATCTCCTGTGATCGGGTGAGTGTTACACGCTCATCAACACCTCACTCTTCATGCTTATCGTTTTTTTATTTAGAAGCAAAATGTATTTATTACAGTGAGTACAATAGAGTAAGATATTCTCCGTGCCTGCGCAGGGTGCGGGTTGCTCGCTGCACCTGAGCCAGCAGCTGGCACGTGTGTTCCCCGGCACGCAGTCTGAAACGATCCTGTCAGTGGGGTCGGCACCGGGCACCATCGTCGCCACAGGCACAGTGGGCTCCAGTTTGAAGGGCAAGACCTCCGTCTTCCTCTCTACTGATGCAGGAGTGTCATGGCGCCAAGTTAGTCATGCTTCTTCTCGTCCTAGATAGTAATAATGATTAGGAGTTCTCTAGCAGCGCTGAAGTGTCTCAGCGGTGACTCGTTATTATTTTATTCATTGAGAAGCGTGATATTTTTGAGTAATATCAATGTTCTGCTTTTTGCAAAGTTTAACCAAAAATAGATAGTAAGGATAATTGCTTTTAACGGTATCATTTTTATTGATTATAAATTAAGATATATACTTTAAAAAAATTATATATCTAAGTACTTGACATTTCGACCTTTTAGGTCATTTTCAAAAAGCCCAACCAAAACAAAACACGTAAGTGAACTGTCGCGAATTTTGCACGCCACAAAGTTCACGACACTTCATGGGTAAAAAGTGAAGGTTATTTAATCTTATTTATTTACTTTAAATCAAGGAGCAAGTTAATATTTTTACATTTAAGTAATTTAATTATCTAATTTTGACGACTTGACCGTCAACAAAAAAAATGGTTAGGGTTTTAATCCGTTCCTCCAATAAACCTGGCGTCTCTTCAAGATTAATAATAATAAGGTGACGTCATAGAGAGCCAGAACAAATACACAACTGGAGAGAACGGTTAGTCTCAGCACCCCCACGCTCGAGTCCGTCGGTCCTTGGGGTCTAGAGCCGAAATCTTAATCTTAAGTAGCGTACGCAGAACACCAGTGGCAAAGGGCACCTATGATCCGTGCTCCAAGACTGTCGACGCACGACCTTGGGCTCCCACTTCTTCCTGCCGCATTGACAGCGAGGACTGCACTGGAAAGAGTTCGCCCGTCGCTGTCCCAAAGCTGGTAGCAACCCCGAATGTATTTGTACTAAAAGATACGTGCTCTTTCAGTGTTTCCATCGGAAACTGCTAGGCGTGTTAGAATTAAAAGATAGTTGAAAATAGTTAAAGAAGCGTACTCCACATTAAATAGTAAGGAATAGTAGTAGTTTTAAGTTTAGGAAGGAAGAGGAAATTTTAATTTACGGAGTAGAATTCTGAGTTGAGAGTCTTTTCAGACCCTCATTATTAGACGAATTCACTCGTATTTAAGTAGTTTTAATTTTAAAGTTAGACAACAGTCTAATTTTAAGTTATTTATTTAGAGGTCTAGATAGACCAGTTAAAATATGGAGTACGCATCAGACAATTGGTGCTAGATTGCACAACAAAACAAAATGAAAGAAATTCTATTCCGAAACACAAAATATAGGCAGGGGAAAGCAAGGAAGAAGTAGAACGTCACGTCTATCGACGATGGAGCAGGAACAACTTCCACCACAGCACGCAACCTGACGAGTCCGCTTCAAACTGCAGCGAAACTTGTAGTCTGAACAAGTGCAATACAGACAATTGGGCGATTTGGGACCGGATGGAACTTCAGAACGCGACGGCGCTGAGACCCTTTAAAAATAAATGATCCCAATACTAATGCCTTTTCAATAGTAATCCCCCTTTCAATCACCCGACTCTCCCTATATAGGTTCTTTCTCTGCTTATTCTTAGTTCCCTGTATGTTACAGTAGTTCGGAAGCTACATTACTCCTATCGAAAGTGAAAATTTCGATAGAACTATGAACTAAACAGGAAAACATTCTTCGCACTAAAACACTAAAAAAATATGAAAATCGAATAAGAATGCAAGCTAACTGCAGTGGGTTGGCAGATTGTGTATCATTTTAAGAGACAAACCTATATTAAATGATAATTCTGTTAGTTGTAATAGTTCAATTAGTATGGGGGAGTAACAATTTTATCGAGCGTCATGAGCTAACATTGCAAGCATTGCAGTAATAGTAGTGTCACCGGACTTACTGGCCAATTATTGTCAGGTTGGTTAAGCGTTTCCAGCCAGTAAATCCGGCAACAAACGGTAAGTTTTTCTGCACGGTTCTTTTCAGGGTTGAGTGTTAAATAATACTTTTAATTAAAAGGGGTTTGTATATTTATTTTTTATTGCATTCTGAATCGCAGTATTTACAAGGTTTATGTTCATTTATTTATTGCACCACAAATTGCAAAAAATGGTTGATAAGGCGTTTAATGTCTTCATATTGCACCATATTAGTACAGAGTATCAATTTCGCACCAATGACTCAGCGAAGTGTACAAAAATCGGCAGCAAGGATCTTTGCATTAGATAACCACTCGACAGCAGAGTGAATAAGTGTTGTCACTCTGACTGCAGGCGTTCGATTACCACTACTACACTTGCCGGTCGTCCCTCGACTCATAGGAAACCTCGCAAGCGGCAGATCTTAGTGTGCATACCTAAGTTACTAAGACGAACACACCCTAACGTACACACGCCCTGCTGAAAACCTAGTGAACGACTAGGTCGTTTGAAGTAGTATAGGCATGGTCTGTGTTAGTGTGTTTACAGTACCGGAATGCTATTGAGTAGTTGCAACTGGTGGTTAATGGGAAGCTGGTGCATGTAAAATTGAAATGTTTTATAGGGCGTTCTCTTATCTCGTGTTAAAAATTCAAACTAATTAGTTTTTAATGGATATCTTGCGTCTCAATTAATGCTCATCGTCTACACTTGAAGAATACAGAAAAATAAAAATAAAATAATTAAAAACACAGAATTATTTATTTCTTAACTTGCAGTAAATGAGTACACTTTTGAGTGTCAAGTTGAACTGGTGAGCCGAGCTTATATTATCAATGCTTTTATCCATTTTTATTTCTAGGGGAGTTTATATTTATAAGTTATTTCCAGAAAACTGCAAATTCTTGATTAAAATGTTCAAGTAATTTTTGTACACTGTATAAAGTAATTTGAAATTGTGTTATCTCATTACTTTGGACTTCTTGGTGGTGATTAAGTGAGACTGTCAGTGTAATGAAAATGTTTATGGCACTGATTTTTGAACTGCAGCTGCAGTAAACTCAGTACATCATCAGTCAACATTCTCCACATCTAACATGTGATAAATATCTTATTATTTTCTTTACATTAAAATTTGATGAGTCAATTCCAATTAGGCGCATAAGTAACTCCTCTTCATGAAGTTGATATCATTTTAGTGACATTTTAGAGGTTTATGGTTTCAAAGGTTGCAAGAAATGAAACACAGAAGATTATCAGCCTTTGTTTAGTATCATTACGTCCTTGGAAAATACGATACTTTTTACCCAGAGGGCAATCATTAGTTCACAGTAATTTGATGATTGTAAATTATTTATTTCCTGGTTATTACTATTTTGATGTGGTTGTCTGCTGCAGGTGCTGAAAGGAAACTATCTGTACGTGCTGGCCGACCACGGCGGTGTCATCGTGGCGGTCGAGAACTTCCGCAACGAGGGGGCGAGCAACGTGCTCTACTATTCCACTGATGAAGGGGAGACGTGGCTCCCTCACCAGTTCTTTGATAAGGTCAGGCCTGGCTTCCCCACCAGTTCTTTGATAAGGTCAGGCCTGGCTCTCCCACCAGTTCTCTGATAAGGTCAGGCTTGGCTCCCTCACCAGTTCTTTGATAAGGTCAGGCCTGGCTCTCCCACCAGTTCTTTGATTAGGTTAGGCCTGGCTTCCCCACCAGTACTTTGATAAGGTCAGGCCTGGCTCCCCTACTAGTTCTTTGATAAAGTTAGACCTGCCAGAGTACCTAACTTCTCCCGTTACTCTGCCTCTCTCATCACTCTGCCTCTCTCATCACTCTGCCTCTCTCATCACTCTGCCTCTCTCATCACTCTGCCTCTCTCATCACTCTGCCTCTCTCATCACTCTGCCTCTCTCATCACTCTGCCTCTCTCATCACTCTGCCTCTCTC
>VCRD01000230.1:62203-156334 GCA_006783055.1 Trinorchestia longiramus
CCATTACTCTGCCTCTCCCATTACTCTGCCTCTCCCATTACTCTGCCTCTCCCATTACTCTGCCTCTCCCATTACTCTGCCTCTCCCATTACTCTGCCTCTCCCATTACTCTGCCTCTCCCATTACTCAGCTTTTGGTGCACCAAGCAGTATCGTTACTTTCGATGCAATGGACTCAATGCTTCAAGTCGCATATCAGCGTCATGGTGGCAAGCACAACTAAGAAATGCATTGTACATATTATCAACCGCTATTTATAAAAGGGTCTTACGTATATGAACTAATCATTCAGAATGGCCGACCCACCAGTTTTTCAATAATAGGATATCTATTTTTCTTAATCTTCCAACAGCTTGCAGCCTCCATTAATTGAAATTGTTGTAACTCGATGCATTTTCTGTATTCTGATTTCAATTAATACGAAGTGAGTTGAATTATCATTAGCGTGTTATATTACAATTTTTGTCCAATGATGAGACCCATTAAATTTTGAAGAATTGTTTCGTACAAACAGCCGGTTCGTATCTACGGCCTGAAGACCGAGCCTGGGGAAAACTCGACCGTCGTGCTTCTCTTCGGCTCTACACCAGGAGAGCATGAGTGGGTCGTTTTTAAGGTCAGTGAGCAGACCATTTTCAAAGTCAGTGCGTGGATTGTCTTCGTGTTGTGTGAGGTTGCGTTCCGTTGCTAACACGCAGAAGTGGGTTGTGTTGTGGCACTGGAGAGTGGGTTGGGACGTGTTACTGGCACAAGAAAGTGGGTTATGTTGCCGGCTCTGGTGAGTGGGCTGTGTTGTGTTGCTGGCACTGGTAAGTGTGCTGTATTCCTGACACTAATGAGTGGAAGCTGGTTCGATACCGTGGCCTCTACTACTGAGTAAGGTCGACAAGGACTCGAGACACTAATAGTTTCTGTACTTATATTTACTGATGAATGATGTGAAAGACGGAGCATTCCTCATGTCTGACCTTGGGGTGGCAGTTACTGTTGCTCTTCGTACAAAATCTGGGGTCCATGTCAAAAGTGACCCGCTCAGTTACTGACCTAAGAAACATGTCAGGGGCATGCGATATTTAGACTAAGTTGTGTGGGTATACAGTAGAGATGTACCCATGGTATCGGCAGTATCGGCCTTTTTTTGAGTATCGGTATCGGCGTTCAAAAAAGTGAAGGATCTTGGCCGATACTCCGATACTTTTATACTATTTTCACGAGAGTTGTAATGCAAAATTTCGGAAGACAAGCTTAATAATGAACGTTAACTGTTTAAATTTATTTACTCATCAGATATAATGACGAAACTTAGATTCAATGTTAAACATAACAAGAATTATGATTGAACATGAATAATTATTGTCACAACCTATTTCATTTACACAGAAAAGGGGCTTGAGTGTGCGTATGCGTATTGACAAACACACGCAAGAACAAGTGACATGCCTGAGATTACGCAGCGCATGCTAGTAGGATGCTACTTAATTTGAAATTTTCCCAATGAATAATGCTTATTATTTATTTTACAGAGTTCGTAACTTCGTATTAAATATTGCAAAATATATTTCTTGAGTAAATTAATTTTCAGTTGTATGCCTCAATAGACTTTGATATTACAGAAAAAAAACGACTCGGCATCTCGTGATTCACGAAGCCTGGTTATGTTCAGTGCGCTACAGGCGGTTGAGCCGCGAAGGTCGTAGGTGTGTGTATCTTGCTTGTGCTGAACTATCATGGCCTCTACCAGCAACAGAAGTTCAAACTCGGAAGTAAGGAAACATTTTACTGTCGACAAAACAAATGAGGCAAGAGCTACATGTACTGTATGTAATAAATCGTTTTCACGAGGTGGAAAAGAAGACAAATTCTTCAACACAACAAACTTGAGAAAACACTTGAAGAGTAGCCATGCTGACAAATACAACTGTTTAACAAAAGAAGACGATCTCAAGAAAGAAGAAGAACAGAAAATTAATAAGGAGCGGCAATTAGACAACGACTTACAAAAGCAACAAAAAAAGCATGCACTTCAGAAGATATTAAAAATGAAGAAACTCAAAGGACCATCAGCGAAACTATTGCTCGCAAGCAGTCTTTGGACATCAATGGTGAACAATCGGAAGCAATACATAGAGCTATTGGAGAAATGATAGCAAGTAACTGTCAACCACTTTCAGTGGTTGAGGACATAGGTTTCTCTCGTTTGATGCAAAAAGTAAAGCCTAACTATGTTCTTCTTAGCCGAAAGTGCTTCTCGGAAAAAGTTCTGCCTGAAATTCATAGCAAAGTACGTAATAAAGTAAAGAACATAGTTGATAATTCTGAAATCATAAGTTTCACCTATGATATTTGGACAAATAATGCCAACCATTCATTTATAAGTTTGACAGCCTACAGCATCAACAAAAACTTTGAAAGAAAAATTTTGGTTTTGCGAGTTGCACCTTTTGTTGGCTCTCGTACATCTAGCAGAATTTTTGAGGTAATTGGGAGCGTCATTTCTGATTTTTATATGCCATTCTATAAAGTACATGTACTTGTTCGTGATAATGGTGCCAATATGGTAAAAGGCATAGTCGATACTGGTCACAGTGGCCTGGCTAGCTTTTTGCACACATTACAACTTGTTATTCATGATGTTTTATTTGAGCAAAGAATAGTGAAAGATATGATCACTAATTCCTAGAAAATTGTTGGGCACTTCAGTTATTCTTCGCTGGCTTGTGGAAAACTCTTGACCCTGCAAAAACAGCATGAGCTGCCGGAGCATAAACTCGTCCAAGACATGTCAACGAAGTGGAACAGCACATATTTCATGCTAGATTGTTTGTGTGAGCAAAACAACAATCCGCCTTAGTGAAAGATCTTCAACCGCCTCATAAATTATTCCACAAATAAAATTCTTAGAGCTCTTCATTGAGAAGGCGTGTGGCAGTACCAAGTGAGAACATTGGTACTTATTAAGTTACCCTTTCGGTACTGTGATGGAAATATCAGAATCTTTCAACATATTTAAAATCAAATTTAAAAAAAGATGCTTTCTAATGTTTTACGGTCACTGCATTGTCCTGATCAAGCTGTAGCTTGCACTGCGTTACCAGCGTTTGCACAGACACACATGTTACTCTGTATCTTAAAATGTACTTAAATTAAAAATGCCTGAGAAGTCCCGTCAGGACTGAAAGGGTTAAACTAATACATATTCAAATATAAAATATTTTCAAATTTACCTTTATATATCAAATCAACTTAATTTTTTAAACATATTCCCAATAGCTTACTATTGTTTTTTTTTCTTCCTGCTGGTATTCAGGTCTTGGATCTACTCTTGCTGCTCTTAAGGACTCGATGAAAGAACGATTCAAGGATTATCTTGCAGATTTCAATGCTATCTTGGCTACGTATTTTGATTCAAGATACAAGCTTACATTGTACAAAAATGCTGCTGATGATACTACTTCTAGAATGAACTTAAATAGCATAACCGAGGAGCTTGATCGTGTGACAAAAAAAAAGATTCATTAAAGTGGAAGGCCTCATCAGCAACCCTGGGCAACAGCACTGATAGTGACGAAGGTGGCTTTTCAGCCAATGAACCAACTGGACTTACTAGAGAAGAGGATTTGGATTTGTTACATTTTGATAAGTTCATGACTGAAATTTCATCAACATCCCATTCAACTGCAGAGGTTATCATGCCAAAGAACCTCGACAAAAACACCGAAGAAACAGTCGTCAAGAAGCAAAGATAATTCAACTTTGCAATCTGTGAAAGGGGAATCGAGGCTTTATGAAGACATGGAAATGTTGCCTAAAGAAGAGAATCCTTTCATGTGGTGGCATGAAAATAAGCCTAGGTTTCCCTTGCTATCAGTGCTTGCAAGTAAATATTTATCGGCCCTTCCCTCATCAGTGGAGAGCGAGCGTATTTTCAGTGTAGGTGGGAATATAAACACCCCTAAAAGGAACAGGCTCTTGCTTGATACTAGTGAAAGCTTAATGTTTCTGCACCACAACCTTAGAATTTTTGAATTTGAGTATTGAATGTAGTTATCAAAGATATCTATCTTTATTCTAAAGGAGTACGGTATATTATCTTGACGGAATATATTATCATTGTGTTTCATGTTTAATGGTTGCACAAGAGTGCAATCCTGAGTTGCCTAACAGTGCGTAATTGTTCCCTCTTCTTAATGTGTATCACTATTTATCATAAAAATAAAAGTATCGGTATCGGTATCGGCACCTGAAAAAATTGAGCATCGGTATTGGTATCGGTATTGGCCTCTTGTCTAGTATCGGCACATCACTAGTATACAGTATCACCCCGCTATTCGCGGGGGTTACGTTCCTTCCCCTCCCGCGAATCCCGAAAATCAGCGAATTATCGACGCAGTTTTAAAACGCCTATGTTTGATATTAGACACCCTAAAATATGCTTCCCAAACACACAACCTGGTAATGGTGATGAGTAATGGTGCATGCTCCTTGAAGTGTCTTACTTATTTTCAGTATCTGGCAACACATTAAGAGACATTTCAAGTTAAAATTAAGTACATTTACATAAAAATGTGTCTCACTGTTAGAAAGCGTTCAAGCGTCCATAAGTACGGAGTTCTCTTTGATAGTAGATGCCGATGCATTTTTTTGGGAGAAAGAATTCACAGGTTTTTGTCCGGTTTGAGTTGGGCTGCCTTCCAAAGTTGACACGCCCTGAGTTCAAGCGTTGACTTGGACCAATCAGCAAAATTGGGGCAGGGGTTACCGGGAGCTCTCTGCTTCTAATCATCCATAAAAATGGTGTCCGATTAACAGGAAATAGGCTGGAAATTGTGGAGTATGCCTAATCATTAATATGCACGAACTTTGAAGTATATCTCCAGAAATAGCATTGCAAATTTATTCACACGTTTGTGAGGTCATGCATATTAATGTGTCAGTATACCCTAATTTTTTTTCAAAAGTCAGAAAAGATGTTACGGTGTTTTCCCATAAATATGCGTGAACTATCTGATTTGTATATTTTCACTGTGTAGCTTCTAAAGAGCTTGTATATCATTGATGGTTTGCTGCCTTGCCGCTGTAGGAAATTTTCGATTGTTTTAGTATTTCAATATATTTGTCTGACGTTTGCAGTACTTGACCTGCCGAACGCTGTTGCGGTTAGTAGACCCATTGTATTATGAAGGCTTACCACAATTACTGCGTCAGGCAAGAGCTATTGTATTGAGGTCATGATGGTGTTCTATGTTCTCATTACCTTTTTCGCTGTGTGGGTCAGACTTGGAAGCATAGCCATCCATTTAAGGGTAGATTACTTTACTGAACTTCTTGGTGTTTGGCTTAAAATTTATATCCATTACTTATTGACTTTGCCTATTTGTGCAGGTGGATTTGAAGCCTGTCTTCACCTCCAAGTGCAGCAAGGACGACTACAAGACCTGGTCTCCCGTGGACCCCCTAACTTGTGAGTGTCACTCAGTCGCAAGGATGTCATGCTGTGCGAATCGTTTGTAAGACAAATAGACGATGCTATAACTCCATCTCATATGTAAAAGTGCAGCTTAACACTGAATTTGTGCTCATAATCCCAAAATAAATGGTTGTTACGCCAGGGGCGATGTCCTTAATGAAAAAATAGGGTAGATCCTAGCTAACATTGCTGCAGTTAATATCACCATGAATACCAGTGGTTTTTGCTTGATCTCTTCGGTTTCGCTGTTAGTAATATATACATTAAAAAATACGACACTGGCCTCGTTTATCCAAGTATGCTATTCAAGAATCATAAATATTTTGCACCACGCACTAGTAATATTTAGGTTATCATATAGTTATTGTGGCCACGAGTCATATAGTTATTGGGTATCATGTGTCAAACAATTGCAAGTGTTGTACCGTAAATTTTTTATTGTTATGTACCGCGAGCTATATTTTTGTGTATCACCGGCCAAATAATTTATATGAAACGACTCACATTACTTAGTAAATATGTTGCACAATGTGTTCTACGAGGCCGATAATAACTATATACCATGAGTTAAGTACTTACTATGTTCCAAGAGCAATGTATTAGTTGTGTATTGCGAGGCATATGATAATTGTGTACTGCGACTAATCTAACTGTTTTGTACCAGAAGATAAGTAATTGTATATCAAAGTCATGTAATAATTGTTTATTTCAAGTTCTCTACTTATTGCTTACCTATTGCTACATCTTTGTGTTTCATAATGATGTGTACCAAGAGCTATTGAACTATTGTGTTCCAGTAATCATTACTTGTAGTTACTGTGTAACGTGAGGTGGGGTAATTATCGCGTAAAAATTGATTACTGAGAGTATGACTGCTACTCCTGCTTTTATCCTTATTTACTCCTAGTAACTCCTAGTGCCTGTCCGTCACTAAAGGGCCTGTGCGTGACTGAAGTGCCTGTGTCTGACTAAAGTCCCTGTGTGGAATTAAGGTGCCTGTGCATAATTGATACCTTGAGTTTAAGTGGCATGGGACTTAGGTAGCAACACAAGAATTGGCTTGTTCCTGTTGCCATATTTTTATTGTATTTTAGGTATTACACTTATTAACTCACATTTATGGGATTTATATTTTTGACATATGATTCTACGCGGCACCTCTGCCTCATTTACTCGTATATGGTGCTTCATAAGCAGTATACGTAATATTTCTTGTTCAGACATGCCCCAATGTCTACTGGGTCGGTACGAGGTATTCGAGAAAAGACTCCCCAAAGCAAACTGCTACAATGGCTTCAATTACGACCGCCCCATTAGCGTTCTGAACTGCCCCTGCTCCCGCCAGGACTACGAGTGTGACTTTGGATACGTCATCAGTGACGCCACAAAAGGCCAAATCAGGGTGAGCAAGTGATGTTCCTAGTGCGTGTTTGGGACAGAAATAGTTGAAAAATTCTTGTGCCTTGTTATCAGTTAATTTAGTTCAGATTGTGTTTTTCGGTCAAGCACTTGACTTTCGTAAAGGAGTTAGAACTTGGGAGAGGGAAATCGCTACTGAAATGATTCAGGGCTAGATTAGTAAGAATGAACTAGTCTGACCCAATAGAAGCTCACACCTACGCCTAAGTTAATGAAATGTGGTTTTTAAGAATAATAGAACTACCCAACTTCCACTTCATGATCGGGAATCGTCAAAATTTATTATGTAATTATTACTAATAGTGTGGTACTGAAGCCGATAGTATGCCAACAGTAGCAGGAAAATATTGGACACAGATTGCAATTTTCATCTTGCGCTGACGTGAAACTTCGTCTTAACTATCGACTCGCGCTTCTGTTGCACTTCCAGAGCGATATTGTGGCATGGCCATGATTGTGAGCATCATAAGTTTGGAGGTAATTACATTGATGTCCCACGCTTTGTTTGCTATTACTGTTTTTTAGTGTTTTTGAGATTATGAATTTGAACATAAAAACAATAGGATTTTAAATTAATAGATGTGAAATATTTTCAAATATTCAATAAAATCAACAATACTTCATGTAAAACTCAGTTCATGAGCACTGCAAAAACTGACGTCAGTGTCCGCACTGCTTCTTCATTATTTCTCGAGCAAAAACTGAAATTTAATCACTAAAAAAATTCGACGCATTCGTTTAGTTAAATAATAGTTGAATATTACATATAGTCATTTGGGATTATACCATTTCATTTCGATTCACTAACAGGATTATGAATTATTTTTGACCGATCACAGCCTTTCACTATGTGCAATGTATGACATGCACTAGTATTATGGTTGAGAGGACGTTCTGCAGTTAATAATATCGCAGCATGGTTTAAGTTAAAAAACTAACAATTTGTCATCGTGGTTCTATTGTCGACCTGTCTAAACAAGGAAACTAATATCGTAAGATTTCTCGAGTCCTAATGCTAGTGTAAGCACTATGTGGTGCTTGATTCGAAGATGGAAAAACATTGAGTTTATTGCAAATGTGCCAAGTACTGATCATTTGGTTAAAATATGTAACGCAACAACAAGGTATGTTACGAGCAAAGTGAAAAAACACTATTTTAACTTGTTCGAAAATGATCTATGAATAGTACGAACATATTTTAATAAAAACGCTATCATTGCAACTGCATAAATTAACGGTCCTCAAGAAAAAATTCCTCTTTTAATAAGTTACTGCTTGGCTTCAATTTGCTGAAGAGTATTTGGAGAAGCCATTTGTATTTTGAGATACTGTAGTGTAGTCCGACAAAACGGAATTTGAACTTCTTGGAAGAAACACTAAAATGCATGTTTGAGGAGAAAAAAGGCGGCTGTCTATGCTCTTAAAACTACTATTCCAACTATAAGATTCAGATCAGGAAATATTTCGTCTTTTCGAAAAAATTATAGTGGGGCTTTTTCATCGTAAAAAGTCCCTCTTGGGGCTGGATTATTGGAAGAATAAACAATGATATAAATAAAGACATTTATCATGAAAATTTCCTCAGATCAGTCATTTCTTTTCAGTTTGATAGTCACTGGACGTTTCAACAAAACAAAAGTCCTAAATACTACAGACCAAACACAAGGGGTTTGAGGACAACTTTGTTAGAGTTCTGAAGTGGCCTTATCAGTCGCCTGACCTTAATCCCATTGAAATATGGGGGAGATTTTTAAAATAATTTTTTCGAATTCTTTAGCGTATCATCGTGCACCACAAAATCGCTGTGAATTTCACCCATTCCTCAAATTTCCAAACTTTTATGTTTAGGCCAAAAAACTGTTGTTTCCGCTAATGTCTATTTTCCTTTATTTACAGTGGGGGGAACAAATATTCGTAGATGTTAAAATTATTTATATATTAAATTTTTGATGAACAAAAATGGGATATAACGATACCATATTTGCACACATGACTAAACTAAGAATATACAAAAGAAACTAGTAAATTTTAATGAATAATGAATTTATATACCATTATAAAAATATAGGAGGAAGTATTTATACATAACATAAATCATATATAATTCTGATTTAATACTTTGTAGCATAACAATTGTTCAGTTCGACGTCAAGCAATCGTTTCTTTAGTTCTTAGTCAATGATTTACATGTTTGTTTAGGAATTGTGCCTCATTGCTTTTTACAAATTTTCTTAAAATCTGGAATGTACGTTGGAGCTTTTGAATGAATTTTAGTATTCAAATAACGCCACAAATTTTTAATGGGGTTCAAGTCTGGAACCTCACTTGATCATTCTAGTAATATTAGATTGTGATTGACAATTCATTTTTTGGTAGACTTCGCCGTGGGCTTAGGGTCGTTATCCTGTTGTAAAACACACTCCATGAAATTGAAAAGCTTCTCTACGGATTCACGTAAATTATTGTTCAAAGTATTTTGATACATCTGTGCATTCATTTTACCATCTATCACATGTAAATTGCCAGTGCTATTTGCAGAAAAACATCCCCACACCATTATATTGCCACCTCCAAACTTTATTGTAGGAATTGTGTTCTTCGACGCAAAGGCTGCACCATCTCTTGTGCAAACATGGCGACGTTAATGTCATCCAAACAATTCAATATTCGACTTGTCTGTCCATAGAACATTTTCCCAGAATGTGTCAGGTTTATTTTAATGTTCAGAAACAAATTTTAAACTGGCATCTCTATGCCTTTTAGTTAACAGTGGAGTTTTTCTAGGAGAGTGTGACTTCAGTTGATCTCTATGAAATTCATTGCTGATAGTTCGTAGTGTAACACTAGTCCCTGAAGCTAATAAATGTTATAACTCCTGTAGCGATGTAGAAATAGTTGTCTGCTATTATTTATTATTTAATTGGTTTATAATGAGTTATTTTCTTTCTCTCATAAAGAATACGTAAATCTTGGTTTCAAAAGCATAGTTTTTCTGCATGCTTCTTTTCTTCCGGTATTACTAATCAATACTTGTAAATAACATCCTTAAATAAATAAAAACAAAGCATGACATGATTGCCTTCGGAGGGCCCCAAACCTCCACATGAATTAATTAAAAGGGTTCCATTTTCTCTGATAGCAGACGTGAGAAAGGATAATAAATACACGCAGAAAGTTCAACATGTCTTATTCTAATAGTCACGAGAAGGAATAGTGGCAGCAGCAGTCTACCACATTCTGGCAGATGAACCACAAAATATTACACCCTATTTAAACAATCAGTCGTATTCCTAAATGATAATTGGTTAGGTACGACACCGAACAATCAAAGTTCAATGAAAGCTTTCACATTGAAAATGCGTAAATTTTCCCAATCACTGACCTTATTTTACCTTGAACCAACCTTAGCACTTCCCATTTCATTGGAAATTCGTCACTGGTGGCGAGGATATGACAATTTACCACTCGCAAATAATACTTTAATCAATACCCGCTATTTTCTTCCCATTACGGTGTCACTAACCTTAGTCGCATTCCCACAAGTGATTGGCGCTCCTTCTATTCACTGTGCGGCACGTCTTCCCTACTTTATCAGCCACCTAGGCACTGCAATATTGCACAATTAAAAATTTCAGACAACGCTCATGTTTAGTACACGTAAAATCTACTGTCGTTCATTGGTATAATGATTTTAATTTAACTCCCTTTGAATCATATTGACACTTGTCCTATCCGTACCCTAGGTGTCAAGTCACCTTGCATGGCTGCCAATAGGTTACGCCCTTTCCTCGCAAAAGTCTAGCTTTAACTCCCCTCTTCTCTCAGCGGTCGGTCGGTCGGTCGGTACCAATAGAAAAGATTTGAGAGAGAGTTTGGCACAGGGTGTACCTAAGTAAAGAGGTGAAACGGAGGGGATATTAGGAGGGGAATAGAAATGAGCGCTCTGCGCACATGTATTGAGTGGTGGGGGTTTGTCATTGGGGTTTGTTCTTGTAGGTGGTCTTTATAAAGGGTTGGCTAGAGGGGAATTGATGCTAGGTGTGCTGGTGTGGGGTGTCATGTGTATTTGGGCGTTGGAGGGGGGCCGAGTATTTTTGTTTTCGAGCTTGGGAAAGCTCTGTGTGGTTTTGGCTAGTTTCTTGTGGGAATGTGAGGTGTAGGTATAGTTGTGGGTGCATTTGTTCAATGTTAGTCCATATTTTTTTTGCGTGTTCGTGTAGGAGGGTGTTGATGGGGGTTAGTTTTGTTTGACGGTGTAATTGAGCTTTCAGCGATCAGCGTCCCTTACGTTATATACGAGCCTCAGCTTCTTTTTTTTACTTCTTGCCGTGGAGTTTCTTACGCCTCTACAGCGCCGCGTACTTGGAACCATCGTTGAAGTGAATGTTTTGGCTGGCTTGTCGCCTGCTCAGCGTTTTTGCGGCGGTCCAGCTCATCACTTGTTTATGTATACTTTTCCTGGTACTGCGGGGCTCGCTCCACTAAACATGTGTCGCTGTCTGACACCTTCACATGAGACATACACACGACACACATGTATGATAACATGTTTCATAACACTTTAATATCATAACTTGTATCATAACACTCCTTCCTGGTCATCATTGCTTTATTTTCAATTATTTGTTTGATTTTTCTTAAAGATCTAGGTGGAATTCTTGCGTGGTACGCCAGATCTTATTTTGTTTTCAACAGTTCCTGGTATTTTATACCTTTGAATGAATGAAGCTATGGTAGAAAATGAAATTCGAAGGTTTTCCGATATTTTTCTGTAACTACTGCCTGCTTTACACTGTTCAATAATCAAGGTTTTCACAGAATTAGCGAGTTTTTCACCTTTCACCGTTATTACGACACTACTGTTTCACTTCTTAGTGTTGGATGAACCAGCTAATATTTTGATATCTCAAGGTGATGACTGATAACAATTATTGGAACAAACGAGAAACTTTTAGTAACAAAAACCTTAGCCAAACAGTATTTCTGGTCATCTAGAATTAGAAATTTGTTCTGTACGAATAATTTTTTCACCCATAAATGTGTAAAATTGTATATAAATTCATTATTTACTATAATCTATTCGTTTCTTTTGCATATTATTAGTTTATGTATGTATGTGGAAGTACAGTATGAGTATATCCCATTTTTGTACATCAGAAATTCAATAAAGAGAAATTTTTAATATGTACGAATATTTGTTTTTCTCTCACTGTATATCTTCCTTGGTACCGCAGGATAAAAGCCGTATCCTTCAATTCTGACTTCACTAGAGAAAAGTCGAGCAAACTGCCTTCGTCGGCATGTCTCATTTGAAATGTAACTCGTTCGTTTTATATTTTATTCATCATAATGAAAGATTTTTCTTCATCATCCTTCCAGCCAGTAGTAATTATGGAAGGAAAGATGCAAGTTGAGCTAAGTGCTATTACTCCATCGCACAGGGAACAGTGCATCCTGACGGACGTGGCTTGTTGAAAGCTTTTGCATCTATAGGGCACTGGGTTTTAAAAAGTTACCCTATATCTTAGCGTAGCTTATTTCTTTCTTTTCACACTGTCTCTGCGCCCACCAGCACTCCTCCAACCGTACTCCACGTGAAGCTCGCTTTTGTTCTGCTTTTCAGGCCACTGCCAGCAAGCCTGTGGTGCCTGTGAACGCCTCCATAGAGGAAGACGCTGCCTGGTTTGATCCTGCATACAAAACTCAGGTTGGATGTCACCATTTAGTGTAAATGAAGTAAAGTTCTCCTGTGATAGAGGAAACTTGTAGAATTGTGTTGATAGTAAATAATTTTAGAGTGTAGTTTGTATTGAGACTGGATAGTTTTCTGTCACCTTGATTAGCTAATTTCTTTATTGTTGGTGTTGTAAATAAAGAAATACTCGATACTGGTCTTAACCTTTTCGGTACTATGATGCAAATATCAAAACCTTTTCAACATATTTATCATCAAATTTAAAATAAGATGCTTTGTGATGTTTTACCGTCACTGCATTGTCCTGATCAAACTGTAGCTTGCACTGCCCTACCAGCGTTTGCACAGACACACGTGTTGCTCTGCATCTTAATAGGCGAAAAATGACTGCGGCTACCAGAGATGCCGTCAGGACCGAAAGGGTTAAACTTCTTGGAATGAATGGTTGTTCTTATGAGCTGGGTCTGTATCTTTGAGATAATTATAAAGTACTGCCGTCAACACCAGTATCTGAGAAAGAGAAGGAACTCCGGAGATTGATAACTGAATTCACTAGAATTTGGGGGTAGAAGAAATTAAGTAGCGCTGTGTATAGAAGTGAAGTGATGAGATGTTATGAGATAAGATGGTGCAGGAATAAATACTAAGTTTATTGGTTAAAGAAGTAAAATCTTTAGAATACTTAGTGTCGCACATTGCTGCAACTGCACGTATGGAGGAGTTGGGGCTTGAATTGTCATGGGTCACTAGACATGCAGATCATTTAAAGGGTTTTGATTTGCAGAAATTTTAGTTTCAGTACAAAATGAAGTTTCTGGTAATAGTAGGAGCATTTCAACGGTTTTGTATATTCCATACTTAAGCACTGATGGTAGATGGGTGATAAAAATGAGCCGTTTTACAAATGAAATGCTTAAGAATTATGATGCGAGTGACACTGTGTTATTAAGTGATTAGTGAGAATAGGCGAAGGTCAGGTGTTGTGGGCGAGTTATATAAGATTGAGAACAAAAGTATTATGATATGTATGGCGTAAGAAAGTAAACGAGCAGGGTTTTGATAAGAAAGTAATTAAATCGGAAGTACGAGGAAGGTCTGCTAGAAGCAGACTAGGGCTTAAATCCGTAGATGAAGTGAGATGAATACTGGGAAAGAGAATGCGAGTATGTGAAGTAGAGATCTTACCTAGTGATGACTGCCTCTTGGCTCCTAATTGTATAACTCAACTCCCATTAAAACTTGGTCTCGCGCCCTACCTTCTGTTGCGAAAAATATGGAAACTACGCTGTAACGTCGCAGTCGTAAATCAGAGCGTGTGGATCCTGCTGCAATAGACAAATAAAAGGCCTGTGATGTTCAACTTGAGCCAGTGTCGCAACGGTTGCATTAATGCACTGTCTTCAGCTCTATCCAGTACAAGAATTGTCATGAATTATATTACTGTTAGGGGTACCGGAAAATTCTTTCCTGATTTTTGTTAGGAATATTAATTAAAGAAATATAACTGAAAAATCTTCATTGCTCAACTAAATTGTCACCATCATTAGATACAACCTTTGTCCATCTACTTGGGAGCTTTTTAATCCCCCTTTCAAAAAAACAACTCTGGAAGAAATAAGGGAATTTAACTCTGCTTCAACCTCGTGAACATTTGTGAATCTTTTTCCGTTGATGAAATGCTTTAAAGAACGAAGTAAGTGAAAATCAGATGGAGCATGGTCTGGTGAGTATGGTAAAGAACTTCCCAACCTAAGGACTTTAATTTTTTCTTTAGTTTATTTGGCAGAATGGGGTCTAGCGTTATCTTGTTGCAAAATGACTCCTTTCCTGTTCACTAGAGCAGAACATTTTTTACGTAACGATGCATTTAGACGTTCGAGTTGCGGACTGTAAAGGTCTGCAGTCACAGTTTTTCGTTGCTCCAATAACTCAAAGTTAAAGAAAAGAAAACGAAAGAAAAGAGGACAGGACTTCCTGGTACCCCTAATATTTGTAATGATTTGGTTGCAGCACGTTAATAACAGTATTCATGAACCTGAATAGAAGTGTTACTCCGATGTTGATGGTTTTAGTCTGGCTTGTCTTCATGAAAGCTCTGGATTTGAGATGAGAGTAGGTGTGTATAATCTGTTATAATACAAGTTGGTAATCAGTTCAGAGCGAGGTTATCTTTACGATAAGTTATCAAAGTGACGTGTAGCAAATATAATAGAATTTACTTGATACTATAGTTTGTATTGAAAGGAAGAATTGACTTGTATGGAAATAGACTTGGTGTCAATGCACATATCATTGGAAAGCACAATTGTTAGATGTGTTTCATAAAGGGCTAAAATGTTGAAAGTGTGCAATCAGTGCCCCTCCCTCCAAAAAAAAAAGAAATGGCGTGTTGATTCTAGGAAAACTCGTCAATTACAAATGAAGTTTATATACCTGGAAAAATTTGCTTTTGTTCTGGAAGTGATGTGCGCTAGTTTAAATTGATCGTGGGTGAGTAATTACGCTTCATTGTGTGAAAAGAAAAGAATTAAGCTGTTTCACATTGGGTGTGGAAAAGGTCATGTGAGAAAGCATAAAGATACATGCAAAACCTCCGTTTGTTCATTAATGATCCTACATTGGTATCAGTGGCAGAGTGTACTAAACTTCGCCTCGTAATCGGTTTCAAAGTATGTAGGATATTTACATCAGATCGTGGGGCTTTTCAAAATAGTGCCTCGATAACTATACAGTAAATCTTTCAGTTTTACTCAAGTACTTTTTCACTTTTTTGTTTAGATACTATGGTTTGTTCAATGAATGCAGTAAGAAATGTTCTAGTTTCAGTTACGCGGATTGTGTTTGCCAGTGCGTAAGTGCATCAGTACTAACAATAATATTGTCTGCTGCTATCAGTTTCATCTTGCTCTCCGTTTCCAGTTGTTAAATCGTTAGTCAAAATACCGGTAATGTTTTGAGATGATTAGAAATGGTTCTTATGTTTAAAAACTCATATGTTTTTGGGAAGGAAATGTTGACACTAAAATGTTCAATAACTTTCTTTAATAGGTCAATAGAAACTTTTTGTTATGGCTTCCTTTCCATAAAGCGTAAGAATGGTAGGTACATGTGTGAGAAGTCCCTCTCTGACGAGCATTTGGATTAAATGCATGTTGTAGATGTAGTTACCAACTTCTAATAGAATAGCTCTATGGAATGGCTAACAACAGACTCAAAGAAATTGCAGGGTTATGCGTAAAATTATTGTGCGTGCAATATACCTTAATACTTCCTTAATGAACGAAAAGGCTAAAGTTGGGTCGAGCCTATTCATTACATTCGTTGTTGCTCTGGTTGTGAGCCCTTGAAAGCGAACTGAGCTGTATAAAATCTAATGTGTGAGATGAGCTACAGGGCCCTACAGCTCTTGCTGAGTTACTTCTTTTTGGTCACAGTATCAGACCTCTTCAGAGGTTTCATCAATGCTGGGTCGATGATAAAATTGGTACTAAATTAGTACTAGCTTCAACAGATAGTCTTAATGTTTACACACGTGCTTCTGTGGAGTATTAACGTAGTGTATTGTACGAGTTACACCAGAGAGCAAAATATTCTTCTGCTTGAGAAAACGCCGCATTATGAGCGTGCGTTTTTATTAACAGGAAATATTCTGATGAAAGTGAAAGATTTCATACATTCATGGAAAGGTAGCCTATTTTTTTACTGCTTCGAATAGTTTTGAATCAAATCACATATTAATCGCATAAGGAATTTACATTTTCTCTTCGTTTCCTTTCCATTTTATTTGCGAATGTTTGCGCCGTGCGTAACTGAAGGCAGGTATCTGCCGGTGTAGACGTGATGAGAATTAGTGTTTGAGGTGCTGTAAATTTGACTTGCTCTCTTTTACAGGCCTGTATACTAGATAAAGGAGATGCGCTAGTAGTGGCAGTGCCTTCCCCTGAAGCCCTGCCCCTCGCTTCTAAACAGCCCTCTTGCAAAGAGGGAGCCTTCTACAACCGTACGCGGGGCTACAGGCGCATCCCCGGGGACACTTGTCAGGGTGGGGATGACCTCCTCTACGACCCTGTCCTCACGCCCTGCCCCCTCTTGTGAGTGATGATTTTCTCGTGTTACGCTCGTGGTCAAAGAAGATAATAATAATAATAATGGGCGTATCTGCGTCTCGTTCGGTTGGTGTAGTTTTCAGTTTTATGAGTAACTTGCAACTGCTGTTTGTCAACGCCTACAGAACTCCAATTTTCTGAAGAACGTTTTCTTTTGACCACGTGATCAGTTTTTTTACAACTTGGCAATGGGTGTATCTTTAATTTCTTGTTGAGTTGATACGATATCCATATAATAAATGAGCATGAGTATCTATTCGAAAATGCGTTCAAAAATCCAATAACATAGTGAAATATATCAGCATGTTAATACATTGCAACTACATCGCCATCAGTGAGGAACAAGAATTCTTGCTGGTGTCAGCGAGGCAAGCTGTGCTGCGTTACGACCTGCTGCAGCCGTCCCAGGGCCTCCAGCCCCTGCCTCTCACTGGCCTCTCCATGGTCATTGCCTTCGACTTCGACTTGAATAACAACTGCCTCTACTGGGCTGATGTTGTTCTTAACCACATACTGGTAAGCCTTAGTTCCTACTGAGCTAAAGCGTTGAACACTTACTGGTATGTCTTTCTTCTTCAAGTGCTAATATTGTCTTTAGCAATATCCTTCTAGTTCTTGTTACATTTGTCGGTCTGATGTTATACAATACCACATTATGGTAGGTATTTAGGTATTAGAGTACTTGTTTTCTACCACAATTAACACATTCAATATTTTACGTGACTTTCTTGTCTGTTTGCTTCATAACTAGCTTGCTTTTTGAATACCTGCTTCTTGCTCTGATATGAGCACTCAGTGGACGGACGGAACTTGAGCAGTGTTATTCGTCTGGTCATTCTGAACATGAACGATTCTCATTTATGTAATGAACGGAATCGCCAATACATGAACTGGAGAAGTGAGCGTTAGTTCGACACACTACCGTTGTACTAATGAGCAAGAGACTGCCTAGTTTTTTAGCTTCAAAAAGTAAGTAGTAGTTGCACCCCAGCAGACCGCATGTCATAATTTTTATGCACACATAAGCACTGTAGACTGATTAAATTATCATTTATTGACAACTGCATTCAGCGTAGCAATGGTCGCTCCAGTACTTACTTTTGATGGTAGGAAATGTTTCGTATCCAAATTTTGTGGCAGTCGCTCACCAGCGTTAACTTGATTTTTCCCTCATCAGCGATCGTGTTTTGACGGCCATCACGGTCAGGAGGTGATCCTGGCAGCGGGTACGGACCGGGTCGAGGGCATGGCGCTTGACTGGGTGTCACACAACCTCTATATCGTCGACGGCGCCAACAAGTCCATCTCCGCCCTCAACATTTCTCCTCGACCTTCCACTAGCAAAAGTAACAATAGTTCTGAGGTACAGACGCTGCCTCCCGTCATGAGGAGGACGGTGCTGAACAGCACCCACCTGGATAGACCTCGAGGCATTGCTCTTCACCCTATGCTAGGGTACGTGTACCCTGGAGTAGTGCTTATGTTCTGACATCTGGTCTTGCCTGGCCTTGTGTCACATGATAGGACAAAGTACTATAGTGATCTCTCTAATATCACTCTTCAGTTCCAAACCTTAGAAATCTCTTTATTTCCGAGCAGACATTGAATATCTTTATCTTTTGTCTTACCAGGAGTGAGCACCTAAGGGAGTAAGGGACCGTCGAGGAACCCAATAGGAGAAATAGCAATTAAAGACAGGATGAGTTTAATAGTTTATGTTTAGGCATTTGAATATTATATTAGTTCTTGATTCCTCGTTCTTCACTGCGCACGTCTTGATGTCGAGTACTGGCGTACTGACATCTTGCCGGCAGGGCGCCGGGACGTGTAGAGTTGGAGCGCGTGGTGTTCTTGTTAGTGCGTGGGTTGCTTGAGCCCATTCTGTCCGCTGACAGGATGGCTGATTTCTGCTTCTTTTGCTCTGCTGTTGGCTGTGAGTTGAGTTCTTCAGATGATGAGAGTTTTTGGCGGAGATATTGACTTCGGAAGCGCTTGGTAGAGAGTGCCTGAAACAACGTTTCAGCCCCCTTATATAAGGCGGTTGGCTGGGTGCTGCTGCCTGAGCGGGATTGATCATTGGTCGACGTTGTACTTCCGGACCCTAGCCTCATTACTGTATTCACTTCCGTTGTATTGTTCGCTCATTGGTCGACGTAAAACTTCCGTTCGTAACAGAAATCTAGCGTCGTCGCGTTGCATTCACTTCCTCTGTCTTGTGCGCTCATTGGTCGACGAAAGCTCGCGTCGTGTGTGCTGTGTTCATATGTAGTGCGAGCCATGTGAATCATTACAGTATCATAAGCACAACATTTTTCACAGAGTGGGTCTCAAAATATTTTACTGTGGTCATGTGATTTAAATTACATCCCAAAGTTACATTTATAACAGTGCAACTGCTATACTCCTATTCTGTAGCTTCTTTGTTTTTGTTGTCATTTTTGTCAAAAATATGCTGTATGTTGAATTTTAGTCATAGTTTTACTGTACAATCATCCAGGTCTGCGCCTATGTGTCGTAATTTGAACAACTATTTTAAAGAAACCTGGGAAGCCTATACGTGAGATTTTTTGATTATTATTTTACTTAGTAGCAAGAGTTGCAATATTGGAATGAAAATCAATCTTTTGTTGTTGATTTTCCTCACATACTTAATGTTGAAGTAGTAAGAAAAACTTGAAGAGTTTAAAAGTGAGTGTCCTGTGACTGACCAATTGAATGTACTGCACAGGCTGCTCTTCTTCACCGACTGGTCGACACAGAACCCAATGGTGGCCAAGGCCTGCCTGGATGGCACTGACGTCAGAGTAAGTTGTCTCAATCTGCACGGTAAAATGGTAGATCAATGGCCTGGTGGTGTAGCATTCAATTTCATATATTCATGGTATATGAGCCTTTTATTTTTATGTAATATCAATTTTTCTGAAGTGTTTTTCAGTACATAGAGTTTGTCAACTATGAAACAATGAAATCCAGAAAAATATCAGAGACATTTTTTTTCACCAATGAAATTGATCAAAAATCACTACATTGAGTCAGAGTGTGTGGTCCCTATTTATTGTGCTGTTATACTCCGTGTGTTTTTAGCAAAACTTCTATTACTGCAAAACATGCCTGCGATTGAAACATGCAGAGGACCCCTGTGCACATTACTATTCTGAAATTCCATTAATTAGAGTTGGACTTCAGGTATTGTTCGGCCAGAACATCGTGGGATGGCCGAATGGAATCACCATCGATTTCCAAGACGACAGAATCTTCTTTGTGGATGCCAAATTGGACTTTGTGGCCTCGGCGGACTTCAATGGCCAGAACATGCACAAGCTGGTGGTGAGTGCCTGTAGCGAAGTGTTGTGGTGAAGGAGTGTCAGAACTTGTTGATAGTTGGACGTGGTGGACTGTGGTGATTAGTACCTGTGGTAAACCACAATGGGGGCGTCCTGGTGGCAAACTGTGATGGTGGGTGCCTGTGGCAAACCGTGATTTCAGGTGCCTGTGCAAACTGTGATGGTGGGTGCTTGTGGCAAACTGTGATGGTGGGTGCTTGTGGGGAAACTAGGTTGTTGGGTATCTATGGTTAATTGTTGTGCTGGGTGCCTGTGGTAAACCATGATACTGGAGGCCTATGGCATACCGATTTGGGTTGGTGCAAAGTAAAAATAACCTGGTTAATCTTGGGAAATAAGTTTCGCTTTCATAGTAATTTAGAGTGCTGTTGTCAAGTGATTATTATCATGAACATTGCGCTTTTGCAGAATTACTTTGTCTTTCATAAATTTTTCGAAGGTGCGAGACCGTAGACGATTCGAACCTCCCTGATGCCTTCGGCTCTATGCGCTCTGACCTGTCGTGTGTGGCAAATCGTTGCATCAAGTGCTGTCTCGCCAAGTATTTTTGCACTTCCTGACAATTTTGATATTTAATCTCTAATGTGCCGTGTATTTTAAGGAATGATTACATGCAAATCTGTAAGTTTTGAAACGGCTACATGTGCGATATTTACTCATAAAAATTAAGACTTTATGTGATATCTAGCTTGAGTCATTTTACAGTTACCCTGTTTGCTCTCAATTTGCCGCGCCAACAACATAAATATTGTATTTCTCCAAGTTTACCTTTCTTTTTGCTAAATATAGCCTGATTCTGGTTAGGTTAGGAACAAACGTGGCATAACAGTTAACATACGTTCTTCACAAAATCATCTCTGACTGAAGTTACTGCTGACGTGGTTCTATTTGTGAAGGTGTTCAGATTAAAGACACAGAGGCTCAAAAGCGCTAAGATTCTTGAAGTAGCCTCACAGAAACAGTAACTAGATGCATTGACTGGATTTTAGAGTGCTCTCTCATAATCTACTTGTTAAGTCAAAACTATACTCCACTCTTACATTGTCACGTCCCTCTTGTCCTCTGCAGAAAGACGCAGAGCGACCGTTCGCGGTGGGGGTGCACAAAAGCCTCGTGTACTGGGACGACACTGTCCGGCAGCAGGTGCTGAGGGCGGACAAGCAGCACGGCTGGGGCGTAACCCCCATCTCCAACTCCTCCATTGAAGGTCTCGTAGACCTCAAGATCTACGGTCACTGGTCTCAGAACGGCAGCAACCCCTGCGAGTGAGTGTGGGAAAGGCAGCCACAGTATGGGTCCGAGAGCTGACTATACAGCTCGCATATTAAAACTAGACTAATGGAAAGATATTTAAAATAGCCTTATCCAGGGTACCTTTTTATTGGGGTTATATACTTCACCTTTTAACTCCTATAATTTTTTCTGAATGCGTTTTCATTCAGAGTAAATGATAATGGCATTTCTGCAAAGCCCGATTGTAATTAGTATAAGAAAGGCATTAGAGCTTTTAGTTTTTGATAAGAAAAGCTCGTTGAAGTCCATAAAATGTTTAATTTGTTGAAAGCTGCTACTTCTTGTGATAGCTGTAGAAACCAACCTTAATAGCATATCTATACTATAATAAGAACTGCGTCCGTCCCTCCGTCTGTCTGTCCGTGTGTCACACTCTTTTAATCGATAGCTTTGGTAGCAACAAGGACAAAGCTTAAGAAATACAAGAAATCATTCTATTGCATTATTTTTCTGTGGTAATTCAATTCCCTTTCACTTGTATTATGGTATCCAGAATGCACAATCGGTTTATTTTACAAATAGAAATTTTCTTTGGACCTTTTTCTGTTGAAATTCATCATGATGCTTTGATATTTTTGATTGACAATGCGAAAAGAAATATTTTAAATTAGTTTGACCAGTAACCTGTTTGACCAGTAACCTGGCTATAACGCCAAAGATTTTGGAAATTCAGTCATTGTTTTCGGAATTGTGATTTTCTTGAAAAGCTTCAAAGAGATAATAGAAGATATTTCAGAATGAAATTCTGGCAAAAAAGGCCAACATGGTTAGATTCGTGTCCAACCGTAAGAGAGAAGCATCAAGACTTCGACAGCAAGAAAGACGCCGAAGACTATCGGACGAACAACTCGAAATGGCAGGACGAAGCAATGCTGCTCGCTAACGAGAAGCTAGAGCTAACTTGACCCTTGAACGGCGTTTGGCAATTCTATGGAATAATGCAGAGCAACACCGAGTAGCTAGAGAGAGCTTAACGCATGAAAGAAGAGAGGAAATTCTTCGGCATGACGCTGAACAACATTAAGTGGCACGAGAGAATTTAACTCAAGAAAGAAACTTTCTTCATTATCTATCATGATATTATTAACCGTATATTAACGGGTATTGCACTAGTGTTGAATAAAACTCAAGCTCTCAACGTAGAAAGCTGAGGTAAGATTAGGTCATCTGAATGTAATCATATTTCAATATCCAGTTTTAAAAGTAAAAAAATTATCGACTTTAACTTCTTACATAGAAACTATTTTCAATCACTGATTCCCCTAATGAGTATTTTTCTCATCAGCTCGAATCCCTGCCCCTACCTGTGTACCGGAATGCCTAACAACACGTACGCCTGCCTCTGTCCCGACCACATGATCGTGAGTTGTCCTTGACGCTCCACTCTTGGTGTTCATTCCTTTCAAAATAAAAAACAAGAATTAAAATTTAGTGTGGTTTGAGAGGCATACAGCTTAGCTAGGAAGAGCTCGTAGACAGTTAATCTTGCTAAGAAGCGTTCGTATGAACAATTCTCCTCATTAAAAATGTGAGTACAGGACAGTTGGTCACACTAAACTGCAAATAAGTTATTAATGGCTCAAGTTGTTAGTCTACAAAGTCCTCGGATGTTCGAAATCGTATAGTCACTCTGAATGGAGTCTACACTGGAGAAGTGAGGGAGCTTGACTGTAGGTGTTTAGCCTTCATCGAGTGTGGACCTGATCATCTCTGTTCGGTTGAGTGCAAGTCCTCTTTTGTACAGCCGAAAGAGGGTAAGTATCATCTTTTATGCTTGGGTTCATCAAAGTCGTATTTGCTCTGCAACAGTTGTGTGTTCGTTGCTGCATTCGTTCGACCTATTTTATTTCAATATTTATTCATTTATTTATTACTTGGCTTTTCGAGTTTTCGGCACTTCAGGATAGTCATTGGCCGAGCTGAAATACTTTCAGAGGCTCTTAATAATCTATTTCATTTTCGGTAATTCCCACCCGCAACGTGGACTATGATATTATTCTTGTCTTCATTTTCTATTTCTGTTTGCTTGAAACGGTACTTTTTATATTTCTGTTGTCAACCTTTGTTTACATTCCTTTGGAGCATCGTCCATGAAATCAAATGTAATTTTGTACGTTCGCTTTCGTCATTTATTGTTTCTTGCAACAGTTTTCGTGTTCCTGGTTACTGTCTTCAAATTCCAGTCGTATCATAGATAACGAATGTAAAACTGGAGGTAAATTGTGTCAGAGAAAGTAAACAATACGTCTGAAATAATATCTACATAATTGTAGTTAGGTGAAAAATTCATGGCGATTTAATAACACAAATTGCTTTAAAAAATTTGTTGGTAAGTGACTACATTGTACATACTGAACTAGTCTCTCAGCTCTTTTTTTCTCTGTAACTCAAATGGTTTAATTTGCGAAATAAATTTGCGCTGGAATTAGTTAAAAAGTTGTATGTCAACTCAGTAACAAGCTTATCTTGCACAAGGTTGAATCCCTCAACAAATTAGCGGTACGAGTTTTCTGTGTCAGCCTGGTTTTACCTGCAAGTTTTAAACTTGTATACACTAACAAGACATTAGGAACGAAAGTTTTGAGAAGATTTTTGTCTTATAAGTTATTTATTATTCTTTTGGAACGGTTCTTCTCGTACATTGAGAAAAATGCTCGAGGATAGTGTTCAAAATATACCCGAAAGTACAATGAATCAATTTCATCCAGCATAAGAGACTATGAGAATAAACATTTCGGATTATCGCGCATGAAATGATGTCTTTTAAAGGAGATGAATGAAACTGTTTTGGAATGTTGTAAAAGTACTTTATATTTTTGAGATAAACACCATGTTGACAAAGAACTTTTCTCCTCCGTACCTTCAAATTGTTGATTTGATCTTTAAAAAACGTACCCTCCTTTTGATGAAATAAACCGTTAAAATACTTTATTACCTCTTGCTTATTGAAGAATATTTTATTGAGCATGAAATACTCAAAATTGTTGACTGGGTGCTAATCAGTAAGATTGATATCGAGTGTATATAGACAATGAGGCAAAAATTTCCTAATTCAGGCCATGCAGTTTTTGGACAGATGATTGAGAAGTTTGCAGCTGTGAATTATCAGGTAGCAAAATTAGGCCATCCCTATTCACAAGTCTAAGATGCTGTTTACAAGTTTTGTGCATACACGTATCTAATTTCTTCCCAGTGCGAGGTTACTTTTATTCCTTTCCCTTGAAGCAAAGATTAATAAGGAAATATCAACCATGAAAAACCATCCTACAGTAACCATTGACTCTTTAGGTTACACGGGGGGAGAGGATATTTTGTTTGAAATTATTTCCATGAAACTTGAAAGAAACACTGTTTGTAAAGAATTATTAAAGAAAAAGAATTACGAATAACTCGGAAGTTTTTAAACGCAAAGGAGGTTACTTCGTTGGACTACAAAATTAACCACTACCAAAAAATATGCGTCATTTCTTGTGTGACAACTTCATACTTTTGTATCAGGTGAATCAAGCCAGGAGAAATGTGGGGAAATACTCGAAAAGTAACTTATGTATACGCGGCCGCTGCTGTCCCCTACAGGAGGTGACTCTGGACTCGGGCAACATGTCATGCGTGTGCAGCAATGGCTCCGCCCCCTCAGAAGAGGGGGCACTGTGCCCTTCACCTGCACCCCCTTGCTCTTCCTCCCAGTTCAACTGCGCCAATGGTGTGTGCCTCGCTTCTGAATGGCGCTGCGACGGCTCAGATGACTGTGGCGATAATTCTGACGAGGTGAGTGTAACTTACGGCCTCGGTGTTCAGGTGAGTACCATCTTGTACCTACAGTGCTGAGATGGCACTGTCTGATGCTGCAGTGTTGAGATGGCACATCCCAGTACTGTAGTGTTGCGATAACACATCCCAGTGCTGTACTACTGAGGTGGTACTACTAATCTTTGCTCAAATGGCACTTCTCATTATTGTGGTGGCACTTATCAGTGTTGAAAAGTTGGGCCGCAATGTAAGGCGGTGGAGACTGATACCCTGTATTCGTCGCGCTAGAGGTATAACACCTCACGGATCAATTCGCTGGTTTTGGCGTCGCCTGGTTGTCGTTCACAATGTTATGTGCGCATGGGAGTTACTCTCTTTATGAGGAGTTTGCATTTCTCAGCATGGTCTTGACAATAATCGTTCACCCATCACTTTGTTTTGTAAGATGCTGGCTCGGGTGCAGGAAATTTCATGCCATTAAAAATTCGCTATCGTATTAGGCTTCGACTCTCGTGTGCTCTGTATAATGGATTATCAATGTAAGGCCAATTATTTAGGGTTTTTTTAGCACTTGAAGGTGTAAAAATTTACGTCATACAATAGTATTTGCATTAATAATTACTTTTTTTGTTTAGGACGAGTTAAATGTCATCTGCATCCGTCAATCCGCTAAACCGAAATTTTGCTTGGGCTTTTATTCAAACATAATGTTGATGTAGCTACAAATATTGTACCATTCTCAGCTCTGCTAGTGTTCATGCATGGAAGAATTTTACTGCGATTAACATATGATCCTGTGCGGTAGTTGATACTTTTTCGAAATGAAATAAGATAATGTTGCAACCTCATCAGATAAAATCACGGTGGTGAAATGTAAACTACTGAAAAAATTCTTTGTATTTGTGCCTTCATTTACCGAAAATAACGATCACAAAGTTTCAAGGCAGTCAGTGTCTTCAGGACTATTAGGAAGTTTCACTTTTACCAAAGCAAGCTGCGTAGTACAGATGGACTGAGAGTCTGAACAGCTAGGAAGATTTTAGGTATTTTTTCAATGATAATGGCACGTCAGCGCATTATTATGTATCAGCTCATGCACACAACCTGTCATATGGGCCTAACGGCGCCCTGCTCAAATGAAGGGTGCGTTATTGAAGTAGTGAGAGCTTCAGTGGGACTTGAGGCTGATTTTTAGTGTACCTGGTGATGCATTAATCGTTTGTCCACTTTCTTGGCCAAGAGGTAGCTGAAGGCTCATGTAGATAGTACCCTCGCAGTTATAGTTTTTAATAATCTTAACCCATTTACGCCGAGAATAGGAAATGTATTCAGATTTGTTATAACTTTCAATAAAGGGTAAAATGGATGTAAAAGAAACAAAAATGACATCCATTTAGTTGTATAAAATATAATTTTTGAAATATGAGGCGTGATCATATGGACACGCTCGGCACGAGAGGGTACAAAAACTGTGAGGGTACAAAAACAACTGTGTTCATATGAACACGCTCGGCGTAAATGGGTTAAATATTTTCTTTTGATATCAATTTTTATACCCTGACTATGAAGATATATTTGCTTTTCCTTACTCTGTTACTCTACATGTAACTTACTCTCCTACACTACGTCTGATGTATAGTCTACGATTGAACTAAGTAAATATACAATTTTCAATTTCTGCAATTGTTTTCTGTGCAACGAAGAAAATGCAATGAATAAATCAGGTCTGTTCAGGCCTGTACAGAGTAAGTTACCTTGGCGAGTGCCAGTAAATCTACAATCCCTACCCGACCGATATACCAAAATACCTTACCGGAGCTCGTACCAATGTATTGAAGCTCATGGCTTAGTGACGATGTCTTGCTGCCTTTGTAACAGCGATGATGTAACCACAGTCTAGTACGTGCTCCATCGTGCAGGCTGAGTGCTCAGTGTCGCACTGCCATGCGGGGTCGTGGCGCTGTGGCAGCGGGCAGTGCGTGCTTGCCACCTGGCGCTGCGACCACGACTTAGACTGCTTCGACCACAGCGACGAGATCGGCTGCCACTACAGCAACTGCACCGCTGACCAGTTTAGGTCAGAATGGTCTTGCTTGAACATGATGCTAAAGGACCGTACGGTTTTCATGATCTGTTCACAATAGAGCGTTTCTGCTTCTGATAGTTGTAAATGATCATGGAAATCTTCTAGAGCAGTGTTTCTCAAAGTGGTTCGTACTGCCCCCCTGGGGGCTTTGAGGAAATGCAAGAGGGCGGTAGGAGGGTACTCCTTGAATGGGGGGGTCGTAAATTACTGTATAATATACAGTAGTATAATCATTAGGGGGCGGTGATTGAAAAAACTTTGAGAAACACTGTTTTAGAGCAACTCAGCTTGAAAGCATTCTGTACTTGATTGCGTTCTAGTGCCAATAGGTTGTGACCACCAATTAAGGCCATGTCTGGCCTCGGCTCTTCATTTCATGTCAACGGCTACTGTAAATTACATCTTTGTTTTTCAAGTATAAAGGCATATACCATGTTTACGGGAGATGGAGGTTTATGCAACCACAACTGCATCATCGCTGTGTGTACACATGCATGTATCCAGTGCACCATCTCTGGGTGTATGAATGCTGATGGCCAGCTGAATAATAACTATGGGGGTGCAGGTGCAGCAACGGTCGGTGCATCAACAAGCGGTGGCAGTGCGACGAAGAGGACGACTGTCGAGACGGCTCAGACGAGCTGTCGTGCGGGGTTGTGCAGCACCGCTGCAAGCGTGAGTGTTTATGAGTTTCCTTGCATCTTTTCTTTTATATTAATTTGACGTTTCATTGCGATTTCATCATTGCAAATTTTTTCCTATCATCTTAAACATTTTGTTTCATAAACCACGGGAGTTCCTACTAAACATCCTGCATATTGAGCAATGAGCACCATGACATATTATTATTATATTCCTGGTTTAACGGCAGTGACACAGCACATACGTCAGAAGAACTCTTCATTGTAGGAAATATTAGGGAAGCTTTTGTGTTACACCTAACTCAGATTAGCAGGTAACATTTTTAGCAACTCGTCAGAACCTCAGCAACGAAGCTGTACTGACGAGGAATGGGTTTGTGCTGTGGAAGTCCCCTCCTCCTCCTCCTCCTCCTCCAATACGTGCATTACGTACGTCTTTCATCAGTGATTCTCATTTTAGGTGTCTTCTTAGTCCATGCCCGATCAGGTCAATGATGTGTGTCAACCGGCGAAGCTTTCAACAGCTGGCATACACTAGTCTGAATAAAATTGTTCAAAGATTTCTTAATTTTTTCGAGTCCTTTCTTTCGATCTTTTTTGTTTGCTATTTTAAATCAAACAAAATTTATATGTATCAATTTTATATACAGTATTGAATGTAGTGCGTTGTTTATTTTATTCGTTTCTGCATGTTTCCGCAATCACTCGGTTGTTCTTCCATTGCGGTGTCTTGGAGACTTAGCGCTTCCTAAAAATGTCCGTGGCTACGCCATCTTCATTCATGGGCAGTGAATCTCTAGCATTTGTTTGAATTCATTGTTATATAGAATAATTATTTTTTGATTCTATGTATGATACTTGAATATTTAGCAGGCCCGTCGTACTAAAGTCTTTCACGCTGTCTGCATTTGATGCTGTTATGACCGATTTTGTCAAACTCTTACTCCTAATTGCACTCGTTGGTAGTGTACTGTTTATATTACATATTCTGGTGGTTTTATTCACTGTAACATGATAATTCTGGTGTTTCTATTATCTGTAGAATAATATTTCGCGGGTTTTCATTCTTTGTAGAAAAAAGTAATTAATGGAATAAAATAAACCCCTGCTGGGTTGCAGGTACGGAGTTCAGCTGCGCCTCCAAGAACCAATGCGTGCCAAGGACATGGCAGTGCGATGGCGACCGCGACTGCATTGACGGCAGCGACGAGCAGGACTGTGAGCAGCATCAGTGCGCCCCTGACAAACGCTTTCAGTGTGCTAACAGGCAGTGCATCATCAGGTGACTTTACTCAGCATATTTTTTAGTCGTTATTGGTAAAATTTTGATATTCAAGTGTGTTTTGATGATTCGGTAAAGTTGACCAGTGCAGAGACTGATAGGAACATTTCAGGGTATACTTGGATTAAAGAAACATATTGCTAACTTATTTACTTTATGAGATATAAATTTCTATGACTGTACATTTTAATGAACGCCATGCATTAATGGGTTAAAATAGTTGTCCTGTTTTTGCTGCCTTAACCTGGGGCAGTAGCCAACGATGGCAGATGAGGCTGGTATGCAGTGCACCACCTGGAATAAGCTCAGCGATGGTAGATGAAGCCGGTATACAGTCCACCATTTGGAATAGTAGGCAACGATGGTAGATAATACTGTTTTGCAACGCACCATCTGGACGTAATGGCAGGACACAACAAGATGAAATAGACAGTTCAATCGAGCAGCACTTCCATATATTGTTGCAGAGGTTCTGGTTTATATGGTCAAGAGCTTATTGGTTCATCTTTGGGGGTCATCGAGCTACTTTCAAAGTATTTGTGACCTATTAACTCGTGATATTTTATTTATAACGGATAGTTAAAATTAATGAATAAAACGTAATCGTTAATACGTAGGGTGAATGGTTGCAAGACATACAGAACAGCGAAGTAGGCGGGCACACAATGACGCACAATGGGGTCGGCAGCAGCAGAATGACCCTTACTTGCGCTCACCAGTCATCTTATATTTCTGCGGGTCACATAAATTGGCTACTTCTTAGTAGACGATTCAAAGTAACCCGGCCGGTAGTAATGCTCTAGAACTCGTGAACTAGGTTCCTCGTTCACGATGGAATGGAAACTACTACGGTCCCGCTCAGGCATCAGGGCTCAGGTAACCGCCTAAAATATATAAGGTGTCAAGCGCTTCCAAAGTCAACATTCCACCAAGAACTCTCATCACTGCCAGAACTCAACTCACAGCCAACAGCAGGGTGAAGGAAGAAGAGACCAGCCATTCTGTCTGCGGACAGGATCGGCGCTAACAACCCACGCACTACCAAGAACTCCACGCGCTCCAACTCTGCACGTCTCGGCGTACTACCGGCAAGTTGTCAGTACGCCAGTACTCGATGTCAAGACGTGCGCGGCGAAGAAAGAAAAATCAAGAACTAATATAGTATTCAAATGCCTAAGTACAAATTATTAAACTCATTCTGCCTTTAATTGCTTTTTCTCCTATTGGGTTCCTCGACAGTCCCACTCCCTCAGGCGCTCACTCTGAGTAAGACAAAAGATAAAGATATTCATTGTCTGCTTGGAGATAAGAGATGTCTGAGGGTTGGGACTGAAGAGTGATATGAGAAATCACTATAACATCTTTTTTCTCACATTTTTGGAGTCAATTTTTACTAGCGCTGTTAAAACAATTTTTGAGGGGTACCGTAGTTAGTGTCTAGAGTTCAATCTATGTAAGAGCTTATTATGTATCAAAAAATAATATTCTGAGGATTTTTGAATGATAAGTACTCAATAGTTTCGCTGTTATTGGAAAAAACAGTAGATTAAACATGTAATACGTTATATGAACTATTTTCAGGTACGGTAGAACTATTATTTAGTTGGTTAGCTTCGCCATCGAATACTCGCTTTGATTTGGGGCTGTTTTATTGTTTGAACGGTTACATTGTTTATGTTTATTTAGAATTAATTTTGTGTTATTGTTTGAAATTTAATGTTCATCGTGCTTACTTGTTTATTCCAGCTAGTACTTGGAGTCTTAACAAGTTACTCGCTTTAGTGTTTTTAGTTAGCTGGAACGAAGGGTTAAATTGGCTGAAAATACTTTATTTCCTAGATGCAAATGCTACTACCCCGTTTCCTTGTGCAGGTTCTGGCGGTGTGACGGCGAAGCGGACTGCGAGGATGGTTCGGATGAGTTGAACTGCACACACACCACTCCGACCGCTGCACCATACAACGCGACTACCGGCACACCATCCAATGCCGAGGATAGCACATGCAGCTCCTCCCTCATGTTCAGGTGCGCCTGTAGCAAAAGTGTCTGCTGATCTTTGGGCATGTACTAGTGCACCTGTAGCGACTGTGTTTTGTTTATTGAGGTGTACGTCACGAACTGCGTGTCCTTTGTTTTATCAGAATGCATATCTGATGTGAGTGTCATTTGACTGAAGAGGTGAGCGCCATTCACAACTAGATATTTGTATTTTGACAATGTTAAGCGGTCACTCTGTCTCTGGATTTATGTTCGTCATATCGACAGCATATTTTAGCAGGTAGGCAATGGTAGATGAGGGTCATGACAATGGAGGTGTGTTTCTGACAAAGGATACGTGGAACAGAATTAACTTTCAATGTACGGAGCAAACGTAACGCTTTTTAGTATATAAAGAGTTCCTCCTGCGAGTGTGTCATTGTCAGGTTACATCAACTTCTGTAGCAAGATGGTGCTCGCTAGCGGCTTCCCAGATACTGATATTGCATTTAATTGACTTGTTTGTAAGAATTCCGTTGTTCTTTAAGTTTTGTTATGACGTAATCTATCATTTTCTTTTCTTTCTTTCGAGTGATGGCTGATTTGTCGTTCTGAAAACCTGCTGATAAAAGACATTCTCCTTCTTGCTAAATTTTTTTCTGTTGAGAGAATGATTTTTGCGTTGGAAAAGTTCTCTTCCAGTTATCACTCGGTCCACAGCAATGTTAATAACGCAGGTTTACAGAGAAATTGTGGCAAACATGAAAATAGTTGTTCCAGTCTAATTTTGGAGTGTTGATTTCAGATACGAATCCAGTTTTCACTCATCACCTCTAGTTTTTGGGATATACATGTACATATACATTATGTATGTAAACGTGTGCATGCATTCAGGGCTACCAGATTTGTCCTATTTAGAACATTGTATTTTTTTAATTTTACATTTTAGGAATTGCAGTTTTAAAAATATATTAAATGTTTTACTTTTACTAAAAGCATTTGGCAACTCTGACATGCTGCAGCTTATTATTGCGACGGGGTACACCAGTAGCTTACTGGTGGTGTGGGAGTCGTATATCCCAAAGATCAAATATCCCACTGATGTCCTTGGATTAATTCTGAAAACCTTTCATTCACCCTGTAAACTTCGAACCTGGTTCGACAGCTGGGGATATACTCTGAAAATTTTAACTTTCGTTGAATGCTCAGAAATTTAACTCAGTGTTTCGATGTACTTGGAAAAGTTTGTTGTTTAGGTCGGAATTTCATGATGTGTGTATAAAGTTTCAATTTTGAGTAAGAGTTTGCAATTGAGTGTAAAGTTAAAAATTTGCTATTCACCAAAAACTTTTAAACTTGGCTGAAAGCTACGAATGCTGTGTTGATCTGAGCTTGTGTGCAGGTGCGCGTCTGGTCAGTGCGTCCCCTTCTGGTGGCGCTGCGATCGCCTCGATGACTGTGGAGACAATTCCGACGAGGAAGGCTGCTCCATGCCCTGGTCTTCCAACTCCACCGAAACCCCAACTCCACCCGTCGCCACCAGATCTTGTCAAGTGGTGAGCCACTCTGTAGTCTTCACGCTCAGATGGTACTCTGTTCTTACTTCCATTACTTCTCTTACGCGAAGTCTTGTCTAGAGATTCGCAGTTCTCTCTCTAATGTATTCAATTGCCAGTATTATAGAGCTGAATGTTGTGTGTTGAATATCATTCCTGACGCTAATAATTTGTATAGTTATCAGCTAATGGATGCTGTACAAAAGTTCAGGAAATTTGGTACAGTTTACTTGTTGGGAAAAGTAAACTGTTGTTGATAGATGAGATCGCTAAATTGATTATTAGGAATCGAAGTAAGAAACTCTAAGAAAGTTTCTTAGTAGGTTCTCGATCCCTAAGTTAGCTCTTTTTTCTTATAGAGAACAACAACCTTGTGTAAGATTTGATATCTGTGGGATCCTGGAATTTGAACGAGGGAATAAAAAAATTGTATTTTAGTTTATTATTTTAGTTCATTGATCAAGTAAAATACGTCGTATAATACATTATGTAAATGTAAATTTTTATTTTTGTGGAGCACCATGTACATATATTAGTCGGTAGGAATGTTACTTTATATGACTAGTTTAATTCATAGCGTATTTGGTGACGTATATCGTCAATATTAATGTATTAGCTAAATTAGTTAAAAATTAGATATAAAAGTCTAGGAGACTTGGCACCAGTGCGAAAAGAAATTTGAAGGATTATGCAAGTGTTCCGACTGTTTATTATGGTGCAGATGAGGTGCTCAGGGAATGGTGCTGGAGTGGTAGAGTTTGAGAGTGAGACATGAGGTTTGACCGAAGTCAAGTGTAGTGAATGAGTTACTGTAAAAGAATAACTTTAGGATTTGACGTAATTTTGTCTTGTAGTGAGAATAAACAAGCAATGTCTCATTCAAAGATAGGGTAAAACCAGAAATGGTGAGGAAGCGCGCTGAAGGTAGACCTAGGTATGGATGATTGAAGTGGAAGAGATTAGCAAGGAGTGTTGGAGTGTATGCTAGAAGTCGTCATAAGCATTGGGAGATGAGTGTCAGCCATTCGTTTATTAACTTCTCGTACCCTATTTTTCGCTGAATGAATATGATACGAAAGAGTGAAGCGTTGTATGACGCCGCTAGGGTTAACTAGCAAGATCCAATAGAACCTGTAGCATAGTTCAATGGGTGTTTTTCAATACGAAAACATACTAAAGTGTATGACGCGTACGATCTTTAGCAGCTGCGGAAAAACTCATTTACCCCTAAACATTGATATTTTTCATTATTGTTCCTTGATCTGTTACTGAAATACAGCCAATGAATCACGTGTGCTTCGTCCAAAGCTTAAGTTATGAGACCTAGTAGGATGTATCTCGTCTGTCTGAAGTATTTTTCAAAATCAGTCATTTTCCACAGTATTTATATGATCTACGTGCTGGAAATTAGGTATCAGGTCGTGTCCGATTGTATTTTATAACTTGAGCAGATGTAGCAGATGAACAGTCACGTCTTACTTGAAAAAGTATGTCTGTTTGATTTTGGTGTCAACAGCTGTTCACTTCTGTGAAAAGCCATAAATTGACAGATGGTCAATTTATGTTAGAAAGTCAGAAGCTATTCATGTCCCTGCGTACGTTATCAACCAGACTAATTAAATTTTAATAACTATTGACAGTGATCCATCTATATCATGAGCAACGTTTCAAGTAGCCCTCCTCTCGAGAAAAATTCAAATTTTACAACTGTATTACTCGAAGTGCATCGTTCCAATTAGTCGTCTTTTTGTCCGAAATTTTTCAGCGCAAGGTTGTGCTTTTTCACAGGTGCTTGCTCGCAATTTTTAATGCACCATCCCGTAAAATTTGTTGTCGTATTGTTAAATCATGATGGAAAGAGACGCGTGTCAAAGCGTAGTTAGGCTGGATCCCCTCTGAATCGATTGATATTAGCAGAAAAGTGTTCATCGAATAGAAAAGCTTCTTAATGTAGTATGCTGGATCGTCTCCGGTCTTTTTGATTTGGAGAAGAATCAGCCTAAGGAATGGTTTGTCGTGGTAGTTACCTTAATTGGGATGTTGATTTTTGTAAGCTAGGCTGGTGGTCATGTAGCCAAAACATGCAAATTCTACAATTCTGTTAACACCTAGAAAAAATCTTCAACTCATCTATGTGCAGTTTTTAACACTTTTATATGCTCGTAGGACCAGTTTGAGTGCACCAGCAGCAACAACGACACCTTTGGGTCCACACATGGCCCTCAATGTGTGTGGCTGTCGTGGCTGTGTGACGGAGAACGTGATTGTGCTGGGGGTGAGGATGAGCTCAACTGTAGCGACCGCGACCTGTGCAACTCCTTCGTGCAGCGTCACGGTGATGCTGACTCTGACGAAGACGTGACGGCACTATTCAGATGCTTACACTCCGAGGGCTGCTTCCCTGCACGAAAGCGCTGCGACGGCGTCAGCGACTGCGCTGATGGGTCAGTGGAGGGTCCTATTTCCACCGTTGAGAACTGAAGCCAGTTAATGCATAAGGCTTTACCTTTTCGTGCTTCATGTCCCTAGGCTGCTTATAGACAACATACTTGCTTTGCACCGCCCGTCCTGCGGCGTTTCATCTGACTTCGCATTTTGCATCAAGCGTTAATTCAACAATATTTTTTAAAATATCGGAAACTATTTAGTGTTGTATTCTATCCTTCTCTGAAACTATGTTCCTTCGTACTATGCAAAAAAGAGTATAAATAATTATGCTCTCGTGTGTTTCTCATAATCAGGCTCAACTTTTCACACTCTGCAGCTCCTTCTGAAGTTCTCTGCACTCTGTACTCTTCGCCCATTTATTCACCTTCCTCATTTGCATCGTTCAATTTGATACGAGATTGGAAATATTTATATTTCAAATGTTTCTATCAGCTCTAAATTCAATAGGCCACTTATTTATCAGTATTCTTGTTTCTCAAAAACACTACATAACTAACTAATCTATGATTGTTATTAATTTATTACTAATCTAATTCTTACATCCTCAGTCACTGTTCCCTGGTAATCCTTCCTATGTACATATCCCTTATATTTACCTCAAAATCGTGCTCTATTTTTTCAGTAAAAAAATAATTAATTTAACGCATATATGTTTTTTTTCTTCCATATATCCTAGTGAGCTTGTGATTTGTATTTTCAATTTGTTATTTACTTCCCTCATAACGTCGTGTGTACATTTTCATTTCTATATTTGGATGCAACAGCCAATGTGTCATAGCAAGACTGAACTCGTACCCGTGTGCGCTGTAATCCAGTCATACACTGCATTCCTCATCTTGGCACACACTCTAGTTTTAATTTGGAAACTGAAAACTGCATTTGTCAATCCTCCCTCTCTGTAGAAACATAATACTGTCCTACAGGTATACCTGAGCATGCGCCATCTCGTAATCATGTCTGATCTCTGTTAACTATACAGCTTTAACACCACATGTATCCAATTTCCCCGCCATTTATTGGATGGAACATCAGCGTTTTTTTTAAAAAGTGTAGTAAATAATAACAAAATTTGTAGTAAAATGATAAATTGCTATTGTAGGGAACCATATTCAATGAATGAAATTGGTGATTCACCGGAGCACATAGTCTTGAAGAAAGTGTAACTTCATCAAATTGTGCACACGTCTACAGGAGCGAGCGACTTGTTTTTCCTAGTAATTGTCGTACATAAAGCAGTGTGGAGTTGCTGGATTGTTTTTTTTTTTGTAAAATAGAACAAATATTAGAATGCGAGTGATTCCAAATTAATGGGCTCCTCTGATGTCATCATCGTTTTTTAGTGTATTTTAAGATAGTGTAACGTGAGATGTAAATACTAAATTTTTTGGTCTAGGCTTTGAGAATATGTACGTGATTGGTGAAGCTTAGTGCGGATGGAGGTACGTCTAGAACCATTCCACAAAACTATCGAAGGATGTATTAGTGTAAAGACTCCGAGTGTTTCTCTGATAGATTCAGTCACCGATTACGTTAGTTTCCAGTTGAGTGGCATTTTAAAACACGGTTAAGTTTTGTATAGTTTACTTCTCAGATTTATTATAGGTGATGAAGTTTATTGGAAACAGGTAAAATTGGTGAGTTTAAAACCTGAGTAACAACTGTCACAACGACTTTGCCTAGCACGAGTTATCACAATTTGCAGAATACGCAAAGAAGACTTAGTCAGGCGAGCGCACAAGCAAAATATGTACATGGCGGTCGGCAGCAGAACATTAATAATTCTTGCTTGCACTCAACGGCCTTCCTATTATGAACGAGGAATCTCGTTCACGAGTTTTAGAACAGTACTACCGGCCGGATTGCTTTGAGTCGTCTACTAAGAAGTAGTTATGGGTGACCCGCAGGCATATAGGAGGGCTGGTGAGCTCAAGTAAGCATTATTCTTCTGCTGCCGACTGCCTAGTGTGCACGTTGTATGTGCGCTCGCCTACTTCGCTTCTCTGAATCTTGTAATCACTCGCCTCACGCAGCATTGTGACAGTATTAATGTTTGCATTTTATTCTGCCGTCGATTTTAATCGTCCGTTATAAATAACTATCAAGTTGTTAATAAACTACAAAGGAAATCCTGTGAAAAGCACTCCTTTTTTTAAAATGCCACGTAACCAATGAAATTACTAAGGTGGAAACAGATGGAAGTACTGGTAGTCCTAACATTTATACGCCTCTCAACAGTTCTTGTGGCTTGGATCTTGTTGGGCCGGTATTTCGCTGGAAATGATACGGTGTAGAGTTGTGAATGTGTAATTGGCCATATTATATACCTGTGGCTTGCGCGTAACGTCCTACTTCTTAGTAGGTGACTAACAGCAACTGGGCTGACGCTATTGGATTAAATCTTGTAAACGAAATTCTTTGTTCACAAGCTTGATCAGTTACCTTGCTAATGATACTAAACTACTAGCTGAATAAAATAAGAAAACAGTGTATATAAAAGATGTAACTTCAAAAGGTTTGCAATGGGAGGAAATCATAGCGACGGTATTCAAGATTAAAGTTTAAACGACCTAGTCATTCACTAGGTTTCCAGCCTAACGACCGGGGCGTGTGCTTAAGGGGGGCTCTTCTTGGTAACATAGGTATACGTATTATACTAAGATTTAACACTTGTGCGGTTCCCCATGTGTCGAGGGACGACCGGCAAGTGTGGCTAGTAGTCGAGCGCCTGCATTCAGAGTGGCAACATCTGTTCACTCCTGGTGTCGAATGGTTGTATAGAAAGATCCCTGCTACCGAATTTGGTGTACATCTCGGAACCATTTTTGTAACTTTTGACACTTCGCAATTTGTGGTACAATAAAGGAAGATATAAAACCCCTTTTAACATTTGTTCGCAATTCATGGTGTAATAAATATATATAAAACCTTTAAACACTTCATTCATCTCAATTCATAGTGCAATAAAGAAATATATGAAACCCTTTTAATCAAAGTATTATTTAACATACAACCCTGAAAAGAGCCCGTGAGAAACTTAACGGTTTTCGCTATGACTGATAGCTGGAAAAGAATTTGTCACACATTAAGTGGCCAGTAGTCTGGTGACAAAGTGATGTGAGAAAGAATGAAAACTTGATGAAAAGATGGCATTTATTGTATCCATGGAATCATTTACCTGCGCGAAGAAAAATGGAGAAAAGAGGTATCTAATAGAATAGCATTGAAAAGGAGACCATAATGTATTGAGCAATCTTTCCTCTTTGAGGAGATTTCTAAAATTACTATCTACACATGTGTAGGATTTAGGTGCATATTCCACAAAATTATAAACCAACTACCATGTCTTAAAACCACATTTTTTTGTAACGCTTGTTTTAAGGCCTTCATTGACGCTCCTTTGACGTTTTTACCTCAGTATTTGACCATTTGATTCAGGAAATTACAATGCATATACATTCTTAGAAGTTACGAGTTGATTTGTTCTCCCTTGGTTGCTCTTAAGTTTCTTAAGGCTAAGACATTTTCATCAACAGACAGCTCCAATATGCATAATCCAATCATGTATGCATGGACATACCATACGACCACGGCTATGGGGACACCGTGGTGATTATTGACACGATGCTGGCTGTTGACACTGTGCTGGCGGTTGACACTGTTCTAGCGGTTGACACCTTTCTGCTGTTGACACCATGCTGGCTATTGGCAGGTCCGACGAGCTGGGTTGCTCGAAGCCGAGCAGCGGCAACGCGACGGCACGGCCGTGCCCTGTAGGCATGTTTGGGTGTGACGGCAGCGACTGCCTGCCTTTGTCTGTGCACTGCGACTACAACACAGACTGCCTTGACCTCTCTGATGAGGCGGACTGTGGCGACCTACAACAGGTTAGTGCCTGTCTTAACCTGTAGGAAGTCAGTAGCTGTTTCGCGACATACCAGCTGATAGTCGAACATGTCAGAGTTGCTGATGACACTTATAAACAGTTGTTTGAGGCTTGAATTTTCGACTATTGTATAGCACCCATGGAAATTGTCTTCCAACGCATATTGGAGATTCCTAAGCTTCTTTTATGTTGGATAGGCTGAAAGTGTGTGCCTCAGCTTGCATTCTAGATGATTTGTGTTTCTGCTTCTTTCCTCATCTCCCATCTTGTTTTTATCAGTAGCAGTTAATCTCTATTTTGGTTATTTCCGTTTTGCTGAATGCGCTTCGATTTCTTATGACAATAACAATAATAATTTGGACATTTTTTGCTTTATTTACTGTCATTAATTAACTACTGTATTTGTGAATTTTATTGTAAATACTTTCATCTTACCTGTGTTGTCTAGTTTATGAACAATATGTTACTTTTCTTAACGCTCGTATGTAGATAATTCTCTTCAGCACCAAACGTTTTAGGCAAGGAAAAATGCCCTGTTATTTCTTTCCATCCCCTACCGTGCCTAGCACTTCGTGCATGGGATGGCTCAGTGAGTGAAAGTTATTCTTATGCAGACTGTAACTCATTGTGCTTAAATATTTGAACTTACGATGGAGGTTAATTATTGGAGTTACCTAATTATTGTTATTGGCCTAAAATATTAGTCATCTCATAGGGTTCAGCTAATCATTGGAATAGATGAATCATAGGAGGCGGTTGATGGTTGAAGTTGTCTATTCATACTGGTCACTAAATCATTGGAGCGTCGGAGTCTGCTACTTTCAGGTTGTTTTATATGTATTGTGTAAGCGGTCCCGGTTAATACGCGTGGATCTCTGTTACTCTGTTGTTGCAAGGATTTATCTGCAGGCGTGTGAGCTAACTTTTACCACTTCATCGTGTCTTTTTCGTGCTTGTCGACATACATCACTTTCTCGGCTTGATGTAATTTTTTCCCCATGACAATAAGGAGGTTTAAGTTTGCCACTTAATGAAAGACAGTAGTTGTCGACTGTGGAAACAACGCTAATATGTTAGTGCGCAGTATGGGTGTCTAGAATTGTATTACTACGTTCCTTGCTTAGATGTGTGCATATTAGAATCATTTCTTGGAGTAGATCCAATACTTACTCAATTCATCGAAATGAAATATTCTATGTGGCTTTTTTGCGTCTCCATATCTTATTCGTACTTGTAAAATTAGCTTTTCATAATTATAAGATCTTAACTAGCTCACAGCTTTTCTCCTTGCTAAGCATGCGTTGTGCACTGAAATCTGTGTCTGTGTGCAGAACCACCGTCTCACGCTCAGTGCGCGGCTGGTCACCAACACTAGCCTGAGCGTCAAGTGGCGGGTGCTGGGACCACATTCCACCAATTCATCTCTCACTTTTCTGCCCTCCATCATCCGCCAGGCCGCCATTGGCAACCCCGCTGCTTGGGCTAATTCCTCTGCCTGGAGCACCGACAAGGTCTGGAAGTGTTCGCTTTCATGATATCTGCTTCTGCTTGCCAGATATCTTCGTTTGTTTGGCGAACGAAGTGTGGTCAAGTAGAGATGGATATTGGATATTGTTTCTATTCTCCCAAAGAATGGTTCGAGTTCAGTATATGGATTATAGAAATTCACGAGGGTCTCATTGATTGTGAAGCTGCCCTTAGACTGTTTGATGCTTGTTTGGGAGGTGTAATAAGGTAGATGAACTCTGGGTATGGTGGTGGATTTGTTTTTTGCCATAATCATTGCTTTTATGATGTTTTTGTGAGAATACCCTATAGAACTGTTATGCTAAGCTTTTTTGAGGTCAGTTAATTTTTTGTTTTAAATTGCATGAATTCATTCTTGTGTCATAATACATATAACCTTATTTACTAGGGGAAACTTAAGCTCTGACACAAATATTTGTTTGAAGTAAATCAATGAATAATTATAAAAATTAAACGAAAAGTAATGCATAGGATGGTAGAACCTATATTGATGATATGTGCAAATTTCCATTCATTTTATGCTCTCCGTTTTCTCACAACTTTTTGAAATCTCTTTGAAGATACCTCGACAGCGACACGTAGTACTTTTTGAGATAGCTTAGCCCATTCGCGCTTCAAAGATCATTTCAACTCTTTCGCTGATGAATGAGCTGTTACGCAAACTCTTTTCTCTAAGGCTAAGCACACACAGCGGTCCATTAGATTGAGGTCTGGGCTAGAAGGAGGCATTATTTCTTGTTAAGAGGTCAGGAACATGGTTTTTTTGCCAACTCTGAGTTTTGCTAGAGGAGTTTGCGGGTGCTCTATCGTGTTGAAAGACGAATTGTGCTCCTTGTAACATGAACTCGCTCAAGTTCTTTACTTTTAGTTCCAGGATGTGTATTTCAAATTTAGTACATTGATTTTGACTCCTTCTGGAACAAACAAAGGAAGTTTTCCCATTTGCAGACATTCCTTGCCAGACCATGAGGGAAGCATGTTTTTGAATTAGCCGAACTTTTCTAATATGTTCAGGTATTGATTCAGTGCTTCTTGTAGGACCATTGTCATTTTGCCGATTTAAAATTTGTTCAGCCGTTAAAACTTTCTCATCTGACACCATGATAAAGTCAAGGCTATAGGTTGCGGGCCGATGAAGTAACGGGCGACTTCTTGTGAGTCTTTTTGCATTGTGGCTTTCGTCAGGCTGTGTACTATTCATTCCTGACTACAGTATTCTACAGCTTAGGATGCTAATTTTTGCTCATAAATTATTCTTAAAAACATCGTGCTTCCGAAAAAGAAGGGTGCACCTGTACGGTAAGTTCTGTAGAATGTTGCAATATTGACGTACTGGCAAATCAAACTTTTTTTTTATTGAATTCAAATTAGTATGTAATTTACAGTAAAGTTAGTGCACTACCTTCATTTTGGAAGGATTAGTCAGGTTTTCATGCTGGAATATAGCGTTCAGAGGGTAAAATTGGTGATACTGTTTAAGGCTCTAAAGTACAGGATAAAAACTTTTTGCTTGCATCTTCCTTCAAAATGTAACCCAAGTCCAGTAAATGTGGTTGGGTGAAGGTTTTTGTAAGTAATGTAGCAAAAATATTAGTCATGTATATGCCTTGAGCAATGCATGTCCGAGGAGAGTACAGAAGATAAAAGAAGTTAAGGATAAAGTTTTGGAGCTGGTGTTGGTAACTTGCTTGTATTAGGGTTAGCCAAGTGTCTATGAATAACAATGAACAAAGAGCAGGTGAGGATGTGGAGCGACGTTGACTACGGTGACTGGGTCTGCGACGGTGTCTGTTCATTGAAGGCCAGCATCCCCAGCAGCCGACCTCTTTGCACAGGAAATAACTAAGTATTAAATTATAATATTTATCATGGATTAACCATTTCAGACGTACACCTTCACGCGCCTTACCCCGGCCACGCCATACCTGGTGCGGGTGTTTGTGAAAGATGGAGACCAGGAGGAGCGCCGGATCAACTCGCTGCCTCTAACCACCGAGCAGGGAGGTGTGTGGGTGTGCGGTCGTCGTAACGAGTCTCTTGGGTTAATTGTCTCGCTCTTATGGATGTACTGGCGCTGTTGTTTACGTGTTCGTAGCAATTGATGAGGTATAGGGTGGTTATTTACAGTGTCGATCCTATTTGACTAAAATAAAATTCCCCACACTCCCACTGTCATTGACCTAATTTATTCCTATTTTCCCTACAAAGTGAACCCTTTTCTTCTCATTGCTCTGGCACCGGACTGCTAGCTAATTAATGTCAGGTTACCGAAGCTTTTCCAACCAGCAGCTATAGCGACAACCGTTAAGTTTTCTTCACGAGTTCTTTTCAGGTTTGTTAAATAATACGTTGATTAAAAGGTTTTTTCGTATATTTCTTTATTGCACTGTGAATTGCGGTGAATGATGCGTTTAAAAGGTTTTATATATATTTATTTATTGCTCACTGAATTGCGAACAAATGTTGAGAGGGGTTTTAAATTTTCCTTTAATTACACCAAAAATTTGCGAAGTGTTGAAAGTTACATAATTGGTTCTGAGAAGCATACCCAAATTAGCAGAGATTTTTTCATACGATAACCATTCGACAGCAGGAGTGAATAGGTCTTGCCACTCTGACTGCAGGTGCTCGACTGCTAACTATCCTTGCTGGTCGTCCCTTGACACGTAGGGAACCACGCAAGTGACAGATCATTGTATACTTATGTTACTAAGAAGAGCACCCCGCTCGTTAGGCTGGAAACCTAGTGAATGACTAGGTCGTTCACAGCTCTACTTGGGTTGATAACGCTTAGTGCGCACCGTTTGGAATGTTAGGAGATCACTGTTTGTTTACAGAAGCTAAACAGAAATGACTCAGGGAGGGATGCCTTCAACTTTTGCACTGATATGTCACAAAGTGTAGGGAGACCATGACCAGACTTCAGCGTCCTGATAACTTGATTACAATGTAGGAACAGTTAATAGTGCAAGATTTTTTGTTGAATTTTGTCGAACACTGTAACAAACAACGCAACGCGCGCTGTCCTATTTATCACGACGGAACAGACCTGCATATGAGGGCAGCTGAACACGGCAACGACCGACGTCTAGTCATCTCGAACATCCGGTGTTGCCCTCTTTCACCCGGTCGCTCTTGAGTTCTCAAGATGTTCCAGTTCTTCTCGTAATCTTCTTTCCTCTCACAAATACCTAGAGTGTAGGACTTTGTTTTAAAATTTAATCTAAAAATAGAGGATCATGGTTTAAATTTACGAACAGCTTGTGCATAACTAATTTTAGTAAAGAGCGCTGCGTGAGGGTATGAGGCTGTTCGACGCGTGGGGGTAGGGAAAGCAAAGGTTCTTATTGGGAAACTAATTGCGTAGATACTGCTGCTACCATAATGGAGCCAATGAGGCGGTTGCCCAAAAAACTGTACTCACCCTGTTTCGTTAGAAACCTGAAGCTGTGAAAGAAATGCCGTAATAAGTGCGTTTTCTAATGAAATCCAGCTCTTGTGCTTCTAAAGCTGTTGTGATACCACTGCATTGATGTTATCGTGGTCCCACTGCCTCTGCTGTGGCCTAACGGCACTGCCACTAACGGCACTGCCACTAACGCTGCGTTGGTCCCACTGAGCTGCCACTTATGCTGCTGTGTGTCCTCAGTGCCCAGCGAGGTGCAGCACGTGCAGGCTCACCAAGCGGGCGACGGCATCTACGTGCGCTGGCAGCCTCCTCTGTACCCCAACGGCCACATCCAGACCTACACCGTGTGAGTGCTTGCAGCCCTCTGGCCTTACCTCCCTCTTACTGCTAAACTTCTCGTGGTTCTGTTTTCTATATTTTCTAATGAAATCTTTATTTCTTGATTGTGTTTGTTTTCGTGTTTGTCTTGGAAATATCTTGTATTTACGACAACAAAATATTTAGTGTCCCAGAGAATAGCTTTCTGATGAAATTTCTAAAAACATCGTAAAAAGTTGCTAAGTTAAGATTTTAATGCTTGAAAGTATAACATTTACTATCATGGCCAATAGTCAAAAATTCATGTGAGTAAAATTGCACTCAAATGAAATTGCAAATGCATGCAAGGTTGGAAAAAATTCAGTTTTGTTTTAAATTAAATTGGTTAAAAACTGTAATAATAGAATTAATGAAAAAAGTTAATTTTTTTGTCAGGGGGCAAATCATACGCTCATTTTTATTCATTTTTAAAATTATTATTATAGTTTTAGCCCTTACCTTAGAACAAATTTAAAATGTGCTTTTGATATTAAATCAGGACTTTGGAGTTTATTATCAAATTAATACATCTAAATTAGAAACCCTTTGACCGTTATTTGCTTCTCAGGAAAATGTTAAAAAATCGAAGTGATGGTTCAGACAGTTGAACAATAGTTCTCGTGTAAAACGATGCAAGAAATCAACTAATTTAAGACTAGTACGTATCGTGATCCTGAATGGCGATGCTTTTAGAGCTTAGTAAACTGTTTAAAGATTTATCTTGACTGCTATTGGTCAATCTCATCGAAAATGTAATTCAGCTATCATGTGTCCATGGGTGGGCTGGGTTTTGTCTGACGGGTGGATCACTCTCCTGTCTTCGAAAAACTCGTTCTGTGGTGTTCAAGTTCATGTCCCTTCTCGTTTCCTTCTATGGTGTAGCCAATTATAGTTTCGTGTTTCGCTGCTGTTGAAATGATCTTAAAGTGACATATGCTCCAGCACTCCCGGGAATAATTCTCCCATTGGAACATTGACCATCCAACAAAAACAGTTTTCAGCTACGGTTAATAAGTGATCTTGTAAATCTAGAATTCTAGTGCTGAAAGATTATATATTTGGTATGTTTTAAAACATAAATGAAGTACTGTATCTGCATTCACCCGAAGAATTTGCATCAGCTTGAAAAATTGTTAGCATTATAGTCTATTGGTTTAACTGTTTAGTCTTCCATATCTCATAAAATTTTCTTCTTCTTTATTTTGAACTGCTTAATTGCACCTCAGCTGTAACAAAATAGTGAACATTGTAGATATTTAGGTAATCTAAGTCACACTGTGTTCACTGTGCGCGTTTCTTGACGCTAAAGCCGCTGTGTCTTGTGCTGGTAGGTGGCTAGAACCTCCGACCCCAGCGCAGAAGGTGAGAGTACAGGGTTCCGTCACCGACACTACCGTTAGTCTCGCCACCCCTCTTCCCCATGGCACCAACATCTCCGTGTGGGTGAGTGTGTTTCTCCGCTGTTGCCTCTCTTCACTCTTAAGTACAATATTTCTATCAGTGTGAGGTTCCTTTATCGCTGCTTCTTCTCCCCAATAGTTGCAGTATTTCTGTCCCGGAAAGTAACTCTATATCATAGCACCAACGAACTTTTAAGACGGCTTGAGGCCACAACTGGTACAAGCAACTGGTGCAACTGGTACAAGCTTTTTCCGCAGGTGAAGACGAAAAAAGCGTGTAGAACTTAGTGATAAGATTTTAATTTAAAGTAAAGACAGCTTCTTAGCCTATCACCAGCTTGGTCGACTGGTGAGCGAGTCTGCTTGCGAGCGGAAAGACCCGGGTTCGAATCCCGCTGCCGACATGGTTGACGCGGCTAGAAATACGGCATGGGACTTGGGTAAACAACCGAATAATTATCGAAGTAATTATCCGACCCAAGAATGGGCCAGAAGGTTCGTTCCTATAGCCTAATTCTATTCTATTCTATTCTAGCGCGTTTGCGGTTTAGTAATGCTGCAACATTCCGTCTGACTCTCACAATGTCCCCACCTGGAAATTAGAGGTTCCACACCGAATTGTACTGCATGAGCATGATTTACTGAAAGTAAATGTTTTTTGTGATTCTTCAGAGAACGATTTACGACCTGTTTTCAAGGAAATAAAATTTATATCACGAAACCATGCAGAATGATTTTAAAAAAAATGGATGCAATTTCCGATAGCTTCATTTATCAAGATGGAACATTGCCGCATTGGCACTAGCAGGTTTAACAATCTCTGTATGATGAAATGTTTTAACATTGAATGGGTCGAACGGTGCCCAAAGATTTAGCGCTCCACTTCTGCGCTAATGCGTCTTTACAAAATTTTGGGTATCATCCAACCTTTTGATTGGGTGTCGCTATATATCCATCAAACATCGCTGGGTAGGGAGATGCTCAGTGCCTCCAATTCCATGGCATAGTATATACACTTATAGCAAGTATTGTATCGGTTGATGGGTAAAGAAGCGTAGTATGAATGTAGATAGTCAATAGCGTGCTGCAGTTGGTGCGAAGACTGAAACGTGAGGAGTAGTGTGAATTACGGTAGATAGATTCATGGGAATGCAGACCACGTATTTTCAGTTGAAGCAATTGTATGAAAAGCATTCTGCTGCGGTAAGAATTTTAAGCCGCTACTGATCTTCAAAACGCGAATGCTGATTCACCTGCTATGAGAAGATATTTTGTTTGTATGGAACAAATGAAGCTATGCTGAATGCAATGAAGGGTTTGTACCCGAGCTGTGGAGCATATGTCAGAATAATATATAGGACGAATTTATTTCTTCTGAGGGGAGAGTCGAGATAGAGTTGAATGATAGCCTCGTGGCTGTTTAAGGTATATATGTAAGTTTTTGGTCTAGATTCGGGACTCATCGGATTTGGTAACAGTGGGATGGTGCGTCCTACAATTTTCTATGATGCTGTAATTTGTAGCCAGTGAGTAGTAGAAAAAAGAACAAGAGTAGATTGAGAGGGGGGAGGATTTCATGAGAGGTATGGGTGGCACGTTTTAATGAAGACAGAATTAAGGTGATTTGAAGAAGACAAGAGGTGTGGTGAGAGAATTATTAAGCAGCATAGATTGTGAGGTGTTGAGATGGTAGACACATGCAGAGTGTAAATGAGTAGCATTTGGCAGAAGCCAATAGTGAGAGGTAGGACTGTTCCTGGTGGACTAAAATAGTTCTGCCTTGTTTGTGAAATTGAAGCAGTTTTTTATGAAATTTCCCAGAAATACTTCGTTTGTTTAATTCCTTTATACATGTTATTTTCTGCTCTATCTAAAACCAAACCAAAGTTAATTAGTCAACATGCTTTTAAATGTTTTTATTACTGAGTTATTATTGACATTATGAACGAATATCAATCGAGAACCTGCAGTAAACTGAGTGTTGTAAACACTACAGGTGGTGGCCAGCACTGTGGAGTACAGCAGCGCGCGCAGTGCTGTGCAGGTGGTGCACTACGTCGCTTTCGACCACCCCATCAACCTGCGCATGGTGGAAGTGAGTTACTAGGCTTCAGTACCCTTCCATCTTGACGCTCTTCTTCAGCTTTTACTCAACGCCCGTTTAGTACTCAACGACCCTTTCTTGCTCAGCACCCTTCACTCTCTGTTCAACACTCTTCATCCTCTGCTCAACACTCTTCATCTTCTGCTCACCGCTCTTGACCCTCTGCTCACCTCCTTCCACTCTGTACTCAGTATTCGTTGGTTTTTTGTGAAATAAGATATTATTGAACTGAGATTTTTCTTGGCTAATGTATGCTGTTGAAGTAACAGTCATCGAATTAATTCATGTCGCATGATATATTCTCTTCTAAATTGTAGTAAATAATTAAGGTACTAAAAGATAAAGATGCTTAAGTAGCTATTATGTATAATTCTGAACAAGAGTTTGATCAAAATAATGTAGCTCAACATTATACACCTATTTTGGGGGGGATGACCGAAAATGAGTGAGCACATTCACGCCACCGCTCAAGCTCTGGCTTCTAGTCTAGTACTTTGCGATTTATTTTATGTAAAAATCTGGTTAGCCACTTGCTTCAGGGCACGGCAGCTTTTGCTAGCTTTATCTGATGTTACCACCCCGCCCCCTTCCTCAGGAGAAGGTGAGCCAATGTACAAGCTAGGAAACAAGGTACGAGGGCAGACCAAAATTGGAGCTGTATCAAAATAACACTGAATTACGTCTCAAATGTTTTTTTAAAGCCCATATTTTACTAGCAATGTAGAATCACCCTACGTACTAAACAATAATATATTTTCTTTGGTCTGGTGTAGTCTCTGAGGTTAACTTTATTTCAGTCTGTTTCTCCAAAACTAGAAGTTAATCATTTATGAGCTTTACTGGCTCTATGTGATCATGAGTAACCTGAAATGACCTATTTTTTCTCTTAACATACTTGAATTGGCATTGCAATGAATCGTAGGTAAAAGAATCATTCATATTGTGTAATGTGGTTTTTTATCCGGTTTTTAGCGATAATTACCTTTGAGTCTTTAATTCAGGGACAATGATTCACACTGAGTGATCGTACCCTTCTTCTTTTACTGCCATCCCAAGCCTTTGCATGCACATTATGAATTAAAACTGTTTATACTCGACCAATTATGTGAATCATTATCCTCCACTTCAACCCACAGTGAGGTAATTCAAGGGATGGAGAATCCTTAGGCTTCTAGTGGAATATCCGTTCCCTCTTGCAAGACGAAAAATGCTGGCAGAGTATTTCCATGACAATCAGTTCTCTTGTATTTGTTGGGGTGTGCTTCCATACACTCATGCCATAGTTACGGATTTTGTGACGAACACAGTGTATGCTTACTTTAGAGTAAAACTTAGGGACCGGAATAAAGTATTCGATAGACATGCATGCTATCAGATATGTATGGTTTACATTTACGGGGAAAGTTTACGGGGATAAAGTAAAGGGGAAAAACTATACCAGTGGGTGTCCCAATGTGCAATAAATGAAAAAATTAGATCATGGCTTTTGCTTTTGGATGAAAACTCTAGAAAACATTAAACGAAATAACATACATTGTTTAATACTCTGATTGTTTTGCAATGAAGCCTGTCCATATAGCCCTACTCTTCCAGTTTTCGAGTCTTGTGTCATCAAGAAATCTATCATAGTTCTGATCCTGAATTTAGTTTGAAGTATAATATGCTAGACCTTGATTGTAGTACAAATCAGTGCAAGTCTTTGTGGCCGACGAGTGTTGTCCTCGGTGGATAGTCCTTAACCCCTACTCGTGTATCTCTGTAAATGGGTTCGTCTGACCTAGAGTTATTCATATTTTTGATAGATATAAAAGACAAATAATTTTTGTCTAAGCTCTAACACTGACTAAAAATTCTTATGCTTGCATTTTTGTACCCTCTACAACAGTATATCTTCAATGTTTCGTTTTTATTAGAAGATAGAGTAGACTGAACATTGGGGTGAGTATACGAATGCCAATAAGTACACTATATTAATGTCCTGACTAATAGTTAGTTGTATTATAACAATACGAATGATATTACGACAGCATTGTGATGATGATTATATTTGATATTAGTAGTATGACGCATTACTTGAGCAAATGTTGCGCAGGTGAATGATACGTCAGTGAGCATAGCGTGGGAGGTGGTGAGGGGAGCGCAGGGGTACACCGTGGCGCACACGAGACCGGAGAACGACTTCCTGAGAGGGCGCGTCACCCTCCACACCCAGCAGCCTCACATCACCAGTCAGTTTCTTGGGTCTAAAATTAATATTTTGTTTGTGGGCGTTCAGTTCAAGCTCTTGCCATTGGCCATGAATCTTGTACCGCTCTTATATACTGACTAATTGATTACTCATTGCATTTGTACAACTTCATATGGCTTCACAGGATACATTGACACCCAAAATAAATGTTATTCCTAAAAATTTTCACACATTTCTCGTGTCTAATACATTGACTTACAACCTGTTTTACACTGTTCTTATGCTCACTTCAATGTGTACTTATGTTATGTGACACAATAATCACTTATTTTCTTCTTTCTCCATTTTTATTTTGACTATGAAAATACTGTCTATATTGCTCAAAAATGTTATTCGGTTAAACACCAACTCATCACTCGTATACTGCTTAGAAAATCAGTTCCTTCATTTCTAACCCTCGTACTGCAAAGAAGTTAAAAACAATTCATCTTATAATACCTTGTATTCCTGCTTGTGTATGGTTGCACTACCTCAACGTCAACGATTTCCTTTATTGTGTTTCTGGCCTACAGTCGCGGGCCTATCGCCGGGCATCGTGTACTTGGTCGAGGTGCGGGCTATGGGCTGCTCGGTAGATGCGGACCCGTGCACGGATTTGCTAGGCCCGCTGTCCCTACTGCCCTTCACTACCACAGGCCTGCCTCTGGGCGCCGTAGGCCACCTCTCTGCCAGGGTCAACAAACAGGAACCGTCATCCGTAAAGCTCTCCTGGACGCCTCCTTCCTACAAGCGCAAGGTCTTGCCGCTAGCTGTGTTCCACCATTCCGTTGTTCATGGGCTTATGTATCATAGTATAGAAAGAAGAACAAATAGAAGTTGGCCCTTCGTTTTGAAACGCAAAGAAAAAAATTACTTTGTTTAGAGTGAAAACTTTGCAGACAGAGCTCACGTGTGATAGCTGCTGAAATGTGGCGTAAATGTGTTCGATCTCGGACTGTGGAGTTTGTGAGGAAATAGAACTTATACAAAGTACTCTTTAGTGCATGCTAAAACTTTTTAATTTAAAATAGAATCGTATTTTGAGGCATTAAATATCGTATGATAAGAGTACAATCGTTTCTGTGACGAACATAACTCGAAAAAAATGCAGGCTTCTTAGTTTTATCGCTTTCGAGGTGTAGCGAGGTCGTATTGTGTAAACTCGCCACTCCACAGCCTGTCTTGTGCCCTCAAAGACTTCACAGCGAAGCTTTCACTCTAAGTAGCATTGAACCCTTGTATGAGTCTCACTACTTTCAGTAAACATGCTTGTTTGATCCTTAAGATTCCAATCAGCAACACATAAGATAATAAAGGAGCATTGAAACCTAGCTTGTAGGTCTAGTTAAGCAATCGTTTGGATCTCATCTCGTAACAAAAAGGCGAAAGATACAAACTGTGAACAAAGTAAAGCTCCTGGGTTGATGGCAAAGAGGATTCTCACTTGAGTCTTTCGGGCATTAGATTTCATGCCATGTAATAATTTTCAAGGAGAATAAATGTTCGGTCTGCAATATTGAAAATTTTAGTATGTACAGTAAGGAGAGATATTCACCATTTTCATGGAGTAATTTCCTTTTTCCTATTTTAGTCTTTGGAATCGTATAAACTAACGCGCATTCGGAATACAGGTTCAGGCATGAGTAGCTACCTAATCATCGAACTTCAGCATAGAAAATTTAATGTTTTTGTTGTGCCCACCGATGGTGACGTAGGTGGTGTGGCAGTACAAGATTCTATGGGGCAACAGCGGCTCCGAGTTCCGACGCGGTTTTAACTCGAACGAGTCATCTGCTGTAACGACTGACACCTCCTTCGTGGTGCGCGGCCTGCACGCCTGTCAGGCCTACCTGCTCGCTGTCATGGTAGCAGGGCCTCTGGGCTACGGCCCGTCTGCCCAGGTGAGCATGTGAACTGAGTATGCTGTCTAAGGGAACGTGTGAGCTAGAGACCTGCTGTTTGGGTGAGCGAGTGAGCTGAGACCTCGTAGTCTATGTTTGGGACTGGGTTACTTTGTTGGTTCCCCATTTTCCCTGGTAAGGGTGTTGGGCTGAGGACTGACTGTCCAGGTGAGGAAATGAAATGACAACAGGATTTTTTGAAGAGACGGATTTAGGATCTGCTGCTTGGGTGAAAAGGTTTGTTTAAAAACTTTTGCTGAGATAGGAGTGGGTTGAGGACCTAGTGCTTGTGCTAACAGAAGGATTTGGAGCGACTGTAAGTCATTCTGTATACTTTGTACGAACACACGTATACCAGAGCATGAACCCACGTGACCGTTGTCTGGACCTCCTGCTGCTCACTGCTTCGACGTGTGTGGCTTGCAGTGTTACCAATGGGTATTGTTTTTGAGCTTCCCGAGATCCAGTTATATCAACAAGCCTATATCTTACAGAAAGGTTAAAAATAAATATATAAATATAAGGTTTCCCTGTATGTGTAAAGGCTGTGGTTTTTATAGAGAAATATATTCGTTTCAAAAGAAGAGGGTTTCAATTGTTCTGCACCTGAAGTCCTGTTGTAATTACGGAGAAGAATAGAATAGAATAGAATGAGGCTGTAGGAATGAACCTTCTGGCCCATTCTTGGGTCGGATAATTACTTCGATAATTATTCGGTTGTTTTACCAAAGTCCCATGCCGTATTTCTAGCCGCGTCAACCATGTCGGCGGCGGGATTCGAATCCGGGTCTTTCCGCTCGCAAGCAGATTCGCTCACCAGTCGACCAAGCTGGTGAAGGCCATGACCTCACGGATAAATCGTTCAGTTGGTGTGATGAATCGAGTTCTGCACTTGATTAATCTAGGTATACAGCGTCGTTACCCGATAATGTATCAGGATATCATTGACAGAAAGAAAGCTTCTTTTATTAAATCAGACAAAAGCTGTTGTCCTTGCTATGTCATAATCATGTGTGTGTGCTACCGAGCCCTGACAGACATCGATTAGGTCAGTGACACATGTAGTGTGGGAGGGCATATTTGTGGAATAGAGGAATAAGGTTAAAATTGTCTGATTAGCAGTTGAGAATGGAATGGTGGAGTGGTAACTAGCAGATTCTCGTCAGATCAATCGCTCGTATCATTACTTTTATATCTAAAAATAAACCGGAAATAATAATATAAAAACTGCAGCGAGTAACAAACGGCAAATGATTTTCGTTTGTGACTTCAGTTTACAACACTAGTCTGGTGATACGAGTGTGGGTGTGTTTGAGATCACCACAGGCTTAGCGGTGGGGGCGAGGTCTCTGGAGGATGATGAATGCAGTTGTCGCGTGTTGTATTCATGACTCACTGTGATTCAAGGAGCAGGTAGTAGACTGTCGTGTATGATTCCAGCCGCATAGGGTGAACTATTGTGTATGGTTTTAAATGCAGACGCTGGACCGTTGTTTATGGTTGCAGCCGTTGCGTAAAATTGCAGGTACCTATAGGTGAAGGTGATGGTCTGTCATAGATGATTGCACGTGTAGTAGGTAGCATGTTTTACTAACTCTTGTGGTGGGGTTGCAAGTGTAGGTATTGTACTGCTACAATTACTAACTTACGGTCGGGTTACAGGTGCAGGTGGTGACGGGCGAAGATCCGATGGCGCCGCCGTCACACGTAACCGCCCGCGTGTCTCACCTCACGATGCGCATTAGCTGGCAGCCCCCCTGCACCCTCGCTGCTGACGCTGCATCTCCTGCCTCCACTTCCCATCCTGGTGCTGGTGTGCCGCTTCCATGTAGAAAATATATACTGAAACCAGTAGTAGTAATACCAGGAAGAGTAATAACTAATTGAAATGTAATGCGAGAAACATATCAATTCATGTTCACACCATGGTGATCGTAGCTAATAAGTGTCTAAGGGAGTTATGCGGTTGTGATAGATTTAGGATCCGTTAGCAATTTATACGAATAATCCTGAAATCGAGATATCATCTTCACAATAGGACGTAGTTTTTCTTGGAATAACCGAAAGATTTAAATAGTTTCTTTGTATAGAACTTAAATAATGAAATGATTACCATTATATTAGGAGCAGCGATAAATCTTTCACTAGCTGACTTGAATAGAAGAGATTTTCAATGAGGCGAGATTATTTTGTAACGAATGCAATGAAAAAACTTCATAATCCATTTTTCATTCCGGTTCAACGTCAATAACTTTATAACTAAGAGAATTTTTATAAAATATATCATAATAGAGTAAATTTGCTCTTAATTTATAAACTTAGTAAAGTTGTTTAGCTGTTTTATGTTATAACGTATCTAAATTTCAGCTGGCATCTCATTAGATTTTAGCTAAATCATTCATGTGCATGTGCTTACTGCCAAGTTTTTTATATGTTTGGTTAACCGGCTATGGGTGTTAGTACACTGAACATGAGAAGGGTCATAATCTCAAGTATTTTTTTCGTAAAGGGTTTATGCAGGTTTTACTGATAGGACTAGGAGTGCATTGGAGGCACTGAGCAGCTTCCTACCCAGCGATATAAATCGAGGTACAGCCACACCCAATAGGAAGGTTGGTTCATACCCAAAATCCTACAGAGATACATTAGTGCAAACGTTACTGCTCTAATCTGCTGCGATGCCATCCGTATTTATGACTGAGTGACCTTGTGCAGTTCATTATTATGTCTTTGTCCAATGCTTAGTTTTAAAAAAGACTGGACGCTCGTTCAAAAGTGATGTGTCGTAAGTTTTCAGGTGTACAAAAATAGATTTGAGCTCGTGTTGAGAGTATGATGTGTCAAAGTACTGGAATAATTTTGAAGTAAACTATCTGCTGCTGTTGCTGCATTACTCATCTGGAGCTTTTTATTTAGTCTCTTTTTACTCCAGAAATAACTGGTAATTGCGCTACTTGTTAAATTTAATTATTATGCGAGACACTGCTATTTCTCTTTAATTCATGAAAACTTCCTTCTACGCTCCCCTATTTGATTGTTTTGCGTGGAAATCATTTTGTAGTTAATGTGCACCCTCGAAATGGATTGCAATTTGATTACCTCTGTGACTCAAACTAGATACTTCCGGGAGGGTTCGCTGAAAAAGATTGTCGTTCGGTAAATCTTGGGTACTCGGCACTTTTTGGGAGAGAAGTAGGTCCCTGAGATTTACCCTTGGATATGCTAGTGTTGGTTGTTCTCGTCAGTACGTTGGGGAACAACACTCCTATGTAGTTACCCTACTTCCTTCAAGAGGCTGTTTATGCTTTATTTTAGTATTTTAGTAGGCCTTATCTGCCCTTATTTGTGTCTTTTTACGTAATTGGGAGGGGGGTAGGTAATGTTCCGTATACTTCATTCTCGCTGCTAAAAAATTTCGAGGGGATACGGTTGTTAACAATTCTGTGTAATATAAGTAACGAGCTGTAGTTAAGAAATTACAGTTTCTGTACTCAAATTTCACACCTGACAACTTCAATAGCCATATAGTATGAACGTTGATCCAACAAATTTTCTTGCCCCTCAGGCAACTCAACACCGCCGTACTACCTCTTGACCATCATTGAGACGACCCGCAACAAAGTGACGTACATTTCCGTGCCTGGCAAACCTACTCTAGGGGAGCCGCACCTGCTCTACCACGAGGTCCAGGTTAGAGGAAAAAAGCTCTAGGGTTTTTTTCTCGATGTTTCTAATGAAATTTCTTCATTGTCAGATTTGTTTAATGAACAGAAATAGGCAGAAAATAACTTGTTTCCAAAGTTCGAACCTAACGACTGGCTCTTTTAGGAGCGAAAGCACAATTAGGGTTTTACCTGATTTCTTTCATATGCTCAATGTAATGCTTCAGTGATAGTTGAATTGGAAGGTTCGTGGATGCAATGATCATTGATGTGTGCATTGAGTTGGTATGTTGCTTAGTTTACTTCCTGGTGTTACTTTCATGGAAGTTTTTTGGTCGATTTATTTCCTTTTGCCTTAGAGTCGGTGAAGTTTTGTCCATGTATTTGACCTTGCATTGTGTTTGGTTTTAATTCTGATTCGACTCGTTGAATTTTGCAGCTGAGCCCACAGTTAACAGGTGGGTTTGTCGCTTGGAATGGTTTGTGTTGCATAAAGGCTAATATGTGCAATTCTAGCTTTGCTATTGTAATAAATAATAGTGGTCGTTTCTTTTGACCATGTCGAGATCAGTTACAATGTGAAGTAAAGCGGGATGGCTGGGGTGGAGGGCTGTCTCTTGGTTGATGTACAGATTTACTACTATGTTCGATTCCTCAGGACATAGATTTTGCCAGGATTTGAGCTAATCTCAATTCCCTATGAAGTAATCTTACCAGAATATCTGTTCGAATTTGTGAGAGCATGTTCGAATGGGTGTGTAATTAATTCTCTGGTGTGCCATGTAAATCATAGCAAAGTAAACTTGTGTTAGTGTAATGAAACGATTGTTTCTGCTAAACTGTCAAAAGCGTATAGGTAACGAATTCATTTGCTTTGTTGTGTTTTACGTTGTAAATGTAGATGTTGGATTTAGGCAAGTGATGAGGCAGCCTTCGTTGTCCAGTTGTTTTAACGGACAATAATTGTTGAGAAATTTGAAACCCTGTATTTGCGTCGAAGCTTTTCTTCTGTTTTCATGTGTGATAATTAAGTTCTGCGTCTGAAATCACACCATTCTTTTAATCACAGACCAATATATAATTTCACTGTGGTATCTGGCACTCTACCTGTCGTTTGATCAATTACCTTCAGCAGACCATTTATATGAATTTGCCGGTATTTGTTTTACCTTCTGAACAATATCAGACTAATTCCTTTTTACGGATTTTTTTCCCCTTATGTAGGGTTAGAGCACACGCTCGACAGTGATCAGCCAGTACCATCATTGCAAACACGACCAGCATTTTGGTTTTAATTGTATTCTAATTGTGATTTTTTCTAATTAATGAATTATTTCTGGTCTATTTTTACTGAACGCTGTTCATAGAAAAAGTGTTGGTACATGTTGTTTGTCTATTTTTACCTTTGTGCGTCTCTGCCTGTACGTGACTCAGTCTCTGTCAGTGTCTATCTCTGTGTTCGTGTCTTTTTGTCTTCCTGCCTGCGTGACGGTTTGTTTATTTCTCTGCTTACCTGTTTACATGTCTGGAACTCCGCCTGCGTATTTGTCTGTCAGTGTGTATATTTTACCTTTCTACCTGCCGGCTTGTCTACATGTCTGTCTTCCTGCCTTCCGGCCTGCCTGCATATCTCTTTATTTGTCTTAATCTGTCTCAATTTTCGTGTCTGTGTCAGCTTGTCTGTCTGTATCTATTTGCTTGTATTGTCTGTGAGTGTAGAAAGCTCTGAGCAAGTTTGGGCTAATTATTCAATAGAGGATGCTACAGGGTGGTGGAGTGAAGTCCATGGTATATTTTTGTAATATTTTCCTGTGTTCAGGTGCAGTACGGCGGAGAGTACAACGTTGTGGTACAGGGTATGAAGGAGGGGGCCCGCCCTAGCCACCATGCACTCTGCGCCGCTGCCCCCATCTCTGCCCCACGGCAGCTTACTTTCAGCTCTGCTGACAACTCCTTCCACTGGAGAAAGAGTGGCCACATGGCGCACTCGCTCCTTATCAAGTGAGCTGTGCAGCATTTATTGCTCTAATCCGTATCTTGTGACTAGTCGTTTTTTCTAATCGTTTGCATTTTTCTCAGTCTGTGCCAAAAATTTAGATGTCTGTGCTTTTCTAGTGCTCTGCATATTTCATTTGGAAACCTTAAATATATGAACTGTATTTATGACTTGCAGTTGCTACTCGAGAAGCTGAGCTGCTACGGACTTATTTACTGTTCCTCCTTCTCTATTGTAAAAATGACTTCACATTTGTGTGATCACGTGCTTTCGGCGTGTATCTTTTGCGTTTCTTAAGTACCTTTTTCAAATTTTTATTTTCCTTTGTCAGCCAAAATTATGGCTAATAGGTTTACAATTATTAAAAGATGGGATTTCACAGGCTCATTAATTTGTTCGTTCTGATATTGCAGTTGGCGGTTGACACTCTTTCAGCATTTACGATGTTGCTGCTATATCGAAGTGAAGTCCTGGATACTGAACGGAAATTTAAATGTAAAAAAATTCGAACGTACCCTAACTCTCGCTTTCTGCATTTCATTGTTCTGAAGGTACTCAACATTTGAGACACCATGGAAATAGTCTAGTATTTTCAAGCTATCTCTTTCGGAAGAAGATTTCAACGGTACAAGTTTTCAAGGTCTTTCAAATAAAATACTTTTACAGTCTCGACACATGCTGCTCTCAAACACGCATGTTCAATAAGTGCAAATTTCATTCCACCGGCGTTCTGTCAACTTTCTGCAAGAGCTGTTAACGCACACTGGAGGTCCCGATGTCCATCACTTCGTCATGGCGTGCGAGCTTCAAGCACTGTAGAGTGATGATGAGCGCTGCTCGGCTGGCATATAAATATGCTGTAAATCAAGCTTGAATATGATGCTAGTAAAGCAAGGCCCTAATTCTTCTAAGTTGGTAAAATCTTTCATAGAGTGCATAGTCATGTTAGTAAAAATAACTTCGATAAAATTTCAAGTACAGTGTACTCACGCCTGAGCTGCTTCGTAGACGAGTATTTTAGTGAAAGAATCGGTTTACGTATCTATTGTTTGCTTTTATAACAAGCAAGCTTTGTTAACGAGCGTGATCGACTGGAGTTCAGCCGTTGGATCACCTGTTTGACTTATGCAAGAGGAAACAAGAAGTGAAATGAACTATTGTATTAGAATATAGTGATAAATGAATTCTGTCCATTATATAATTATCATCTAATTTTCTATCATAATCATAAACTCAATAGAAGAACTAACATCCCTTTTGAATTTCGCCATCGGCCGATAACAGCTTCAGCGAGGACTGCATGAATAGCATTACTGGACCATATAATGATTTTATTGAATATTATGCATTTTATTTTGTCTGTGTCATTCTAAATGCGTCTCTGTACCCAGACTTGGAAAAGGGTGAATTAAAACAACTGGAATGTCTCCTTTAAACAAATTGTCATGTGTGGGGAAATGGAGTAACAATTTTATATAAATATCAATGAAAATGATGTGCTCTGTTTTGGAGCTCGATCTCTGAACCAATTAAACTCGTTAACCGAGCTTTCATTATGTTAAATGTTAACCTGAAATATTATTTTGTGATATAATAAGAAAATCTTAAGTAGTTTGTGCCTGTAGCCACTGCTTGGCTTTGAGCTTTGTTTACCACCACACCTGACTTATCTAGTCTGTGTTACATTGTAAATTATCTTATTTTTAAGGGTACTTACTTCTAGTCTTGTCTATTTTTATACGGTTGTTTATCTAGTAATCTACTTTACATGAGCATTTAAATTGCTGTTTGGCAAAAATAAAATTGTTGCTTATTGTTTACGCATAACAGTTGGTAGCTAAACGCTTCCTTTTTGCTTAGGTTACGTTTGTTAAAAATTACATTTGAGTTCAGTAAATATTATATATCTTTTGTTATTCTCATCTGCATTAGTGTTGAGAATGGAAACTGCGTCCTATGCATCGCAAAGTCAAGAGACAGACTCATTTGATTTTATGGTTCATACGAGACTTTTATCGTTCACTGGAAAATGAGAAGTCAATTACACGAAAAATGATATCAGATAACTGGTATTCAGCTTTACAAGTATTAAAAGTGTTACTTTTAATCGTTTGGTGTGTGAACGACCTAGTCATTCACTAGGTTTTCAGCAGGACGTGTACGTTAGGGGTGCTCCTCTTAGTACCTTGGGTATGCGCACTAAGATCTGTCGCTTGCGCGGTTCCCTATGTATTGAGGGAACGTCGGCAGATAGAGTAGGGGTAGTCGAGCGCCTGCAGTCAGAGTGGCAACACTTATTCACTCTGTTGTCGAGTGGTTGTTCGGTGCAAAGATCCTTGCTACCAATTTTTGTACGCCTCGCCGAGCCATTGGTGCAATATTTAACTCTGGATTAATGCGGTGCAAAAAGGAGATATAAAACCCCGTATCAACTATTCCTTGCAATTTGTGGTGCAATAAATAATTGAATATATAAACCTTTTAAATACTGTGATTTAAAGTGTAATAAAAATAAATATACAAACCCCGTGTAATTAAAAGTATTATTTAAACATACAAAACCTGAAAAGAACGGTGCAGTGAAACTTATCGTTTGTTGCCGAGTTTGCTGGCTAGAAATTCTTGACTAACCTGACATTAATTGGCTAGTAAGTCCGGTAACAGGTATAACTTAAGCGACTTGAAAAATAAGTATTTAAAAATTTTCACAGTTTATCTGTTGATCTTATATTTGTTTGTACTGCTTCCTACCTCAATTATTGTGATCCATTGCATATGTCTTCCTGAAACGGTGATACTACGCGTGCACTAACTGGGTGTACTGATACTCGATGCTATTTATTTCCTGTTTTTTGTTACTTATACTGTCTCGTGCTACCACTTATTCAAAGACACAAGCTACATCATTCTACTATCTGCTTTGAATTCAGAGTGGAAAAAGTTCCGTGGTAGATGACCTGATGTGTCGCTTTCTCCGGCAGTGCGAGCTATGTGCTGTACTTGCGCGAGGGGCGCGACTGCATTTCTTCTCAGGTGGGTGAGTGGGAGGCCCACGCTGTCGCCCAGCCGCCGTACCCGTGTCCTCACGTGCAACCCGGCCACGTCTACTGCGCTGCTGTTGCTCTGCGCACTCCTCAAGGCTTCACCTCCATGAAGAGCTCCCCTATCAGGATAGAGGTGCCAGAAGGTGAGCGTACTCTTCACCTTGATTGAATGTTCATTTACGTAAAACTGGCTGAACTGCACGTGAGCTCATATATTTCTCGTCAAACTGTTCTAACTTGCTTTTGCCAATATCGAATAGTTAGCTGTGTTTACACATCTTTTCAAAGTGAAGGTAAACGTTTGTGTGCGAACTTCAACTAAATTGCCCCATCAGTTAACATGAGAAAAAAGTAACTTGCAGCAGAATCGGCGAGAACTAATACGTCCTCTGCCATTTTTTGTGTACTTGGCCCCTCAATTGACACATCATTCAGTGATCCAGAACTGACAGGTTTGTGTTACGACGTCTTGTGTTATTTTCATTATGGAGCTCTCGGTGCTCTGGGGCTAACAGAACTGTTGACAAGAGTGTTGAAGTATGGCATTAGCATTCTATTTTTTGATGAAATTTAGTTTCCGATAAATACCTTCCTAACCTCCCATCTCTTCTGAGGAAAATATTCCAAGATATGCTCTCCTGAACCTTTTTTTTGAAGAAACAGCGCGACCGTTACCGTCTACTGCCTTTGATATCGGTGTGTGTTTATATGTATTTTAGCCATAAAATTCTCGAGGAAGGTGTGCTCAAGGGGATTGTTCTTCATCTGTGTGGAGATTCAATGGGTCTATTGAGCGACGACTCTTGATCGGAAGAGAGGATTGTAAAGAGGTGTTGAGGGTGTTTATTTTCATCTGTAACATTTTGGGGCCCTTATTTAAGTACGAGTATACCCATGGATATTTCGAGCCACCCGCACGTAAATCAACAGCCCATATTGGCATTCGATTTTTCTTTTGGAGTTTTGTATGCTTCATTTTCTTTTCCGTATTCCTTCCCTCTATTGGAAGGACCTAAGTAACAGCCTCTTAAAAGTATAATAGTTTAATTTCTTCTTCTCTCATAGCTCTTTCACAGTTTTTACTTCTCATTTTTTGACGTGGCTATTCTGTGCCCTATGATTTAACCCGAATTTGCTAGGTTTGATTCACCAATTAACCGTTTTCTTCTTACGCCGGTTCTAAATCAATTCCATATTTTACTTTGTATCAATTACTTTGCCCTATGTTCATATTCTGACAAAATACTTGCATTAAGCTGAAAGTATGTGTCCCTGTCGCCAGAGGACACTAGAAGAACGCATTCTCTTCTCACCCTTTTCTGACAGCTCAGTAAGTCACCGCGTCATTAGCATTGCTATTCGTAGACCTACTCTTCCTCTAACCTGAATGTGCTTCAGCAGGTGCAAGTGCCGAGGCGCCGAGTTCTTCTGTGGGGTTGGCTGTGGCTGTAGTGTTAATAATGCTGGCGTTGGTAGCGGGGGTGGCGGTATTTGTCCTTCGCAACCGCCGCTTCAGCCGGCACTTCCTCAACTTCACCAGCAGCCGCTATAGCCGCTCCTCTGGCACCACCTCCATCTCTGCTGGTGACCACATCCTCGGTTCGTATCATTTATGCGAAACAAGTGGCCAAAGCTGTTCACTTCAGCTGCTGTCAAGTGGTGTGCATAGCCGTTTGCTTGAAATGCTCAATAGATTGAATAAAAAGTCGCAGAATTTAAGGTTGTCACCTCAAAAAATATTGCAGTGTTCGAAATGGAATCTTTTATGACTTTTCTGTATATTTTCATGTTTATACTAATTACAGTGCCTCGGGAAATTTTATTTCGAGTTCAAACTCTTTATATACTGGATGTTCATTAATGATGGTTTCTTAATTTTTTAATAACAAAGCAATGCTTTTTATTTTTCTTAGTTTTATAGCAATAAGCGTTCAAACACTGCATATTGTGTAATATGAATAACAATTAATTATCATTTTTAACTGTTTACTTGCTAAAAAACCTAACTAACGAGAAGTCTCTGTTTTCATAAATACGGCTTTTTGAATTAGTTACTAGTTAGTAGCTTTTATAGTTACTGCACTTTTTATATGCCTCTTTACTGACTCAAAACTTAAAACTCACCCACAAAAAACTATTTTTAATTGTAAGCTTAAAATAATTGAGCTTTTAAGGTTACCATTGCAAATAGTTTTTTGTGTATCTCAATTCTCAGAAGTGAGAATCTGAAACTGAAGTGGAATGAGAAACTACTGGCGAAAATCATTGTATTTCCAGAATGCTTTGATGAATCTTTGATTACTATTGAAAAAAGTTCATGTTAATGTGCGTATATGCAACTTTACAAGTAACGATCTCAGTCCCTGGGTGCAACTCTAGCTGGGGTGATGATATGATCCGAAAATGCTGTTGGTAACACGATGGGTGATATCAGTGATTAGAGAGGGTTGTTTGGTATGACTGGACGCCGAGACCCTGAGTAGCTGTAATGGCTTTAGACTTTAGGTTACATTAGTCATCTATCATTTTCTCATTATTTGACCACACGAGTGCTGAACTAGTCATGAATCCTGAATTTTTGGCGAATACATTATGTTCGTTGACTAATAGGAAGGGAACCACTTTTGGTTTGGAAAGTGTAATTTGATGTTTTTTTTATGATTCACTCGTAAGTTTAAGATTGCCAATTGTGTTCATATACTTCTGGCTGATTCCTACTTCTAATCACTTTATGAAAATTGGCGTGAAATTTCAGTTCCGATTTCAGTTTTAGAGGCTTCCGTTACACTCTTTAGAGAACCTTTTTTGGTGATTAATAATTTCACAACGTAAGGCCAATTTATATGTTCTGCTTTGTATATTTCAGAAGATGAAGATTCACCCGTCATCCAGGGATTTTCTGACGACGAGCCTCTTGTGATAGCCTAACTCGGAGTCTGGGCCAACACACCCTGACTTCCTGGCGGATCCTGCGTGGCCTTTTAACGCCATTTTTTCTCTTTTCTAAACGGATTTTAGATTCACTGTCTTTCTTATGAATGTTAGGAATTGTGATAGATAATACAACGTAACGGAGACCATGCTATGTTTTATATCTTGCGCAAGCTGCAAATGCGTTTTGCAGTATGGGAGCTGAGTAGCGCTATGAGCGGCTACATCAAATGGAGATGTTGATTGGACTGAAGACTAAAGCATTTCCTCGAATACGCCGTGCGAGTAGCTGTGTTAAAGTGGCGATCTAAAGGTTAAGTCATTGAAGCATAGTACCATTTTATACTTCTTATAAAACTACGTAGCACGGAAGAGTGTGTTTTTATATAAGTGTTCTGCATCTTCCTCTGATGTTATGGTAATCAGAGTTTGTTGTTTTATGCTCAACTCCGATTTTTTACACCATAAAATAATTCTATTTTATTGATTTAGTGATTAAATACTCTGGAGTATATCTCCACAAGAATATATTCTTTTCAGCCTAGCCATTTTTTTGAATGCCCAATAGTTTTTTGTCGATTTCGTAAACGATTTGGAGTTTCAAAAGTGTATTTAAATTGCACGAGTGTGTTTAAAATTAAGTTCTGGAACTGACCGTATTATGCCTTAGTCTGATCAAGTGTACTTGCACGTGTTGGCTGTTGAATAATAGTGCTTCGACAGCTTGGTTAAGAAATGAGGGAACCTACGTAAAATATTGATTACAACAGCATGCGCCTCCAGAGTGACACCAGGAGTATGTGCGTGATGGCATTCTTTTGTAGTGGCTTATTTTGTGACTTGAGCGAAAAAACTCCAGCATATGGTAGGCTGACGCTCCCAATACAATACCCAATATCATTGGTAAATTGACGTTTTCAAGATGAGATTACCGCATTATTGATTGACCGATTCTCTCAACATTGCAATGTACGGTGTCTTTGGTAGACTGATACATGAGATTACGTGGCACCCTCAACTTTGTTGATCAAATAAAGCATGAGAGGTGTCTGGTACTGGTTCATACAGTGTTGCTCAGCGTGGGACAAGCCACGTATAAGAAGGGGACGGGGAAAGTAACGGCATTTGAATCGGAGTTACGTACGTAGCTGCATCTACAGTACCATGTTGCTAAAACACTCGTTCTATTTGTTACTGGAACATTCGCACGAGACTCGTACTATTTACCGGTTTTTCAGAAACTTGGATTCGTTGGAGTACATCGAAGTTCTACCTCATTTATCCTTCTTCCCCATGGATACAAAAAATTAATTTTAAAAATTACTGTAGGCAAGTTGGTCGTTTTTGTAGTGGTGCAATATTCTTGGTTTCGGGAAATGTCTTCATTATTTGTGTTCTGATATCTAAAAAATCAAAATTCTCAGAGAGCTCAAAGTTATGAAACATTATGGTTTAATATAACTCAATTTCGCTTTTTCATTTATATTTTAGTAGTAAAATTTGGAACGAAAGGTTTATTAGCAGTTACAATTTTAATTTTTCGTGATACTTTAGGTTTGCCCCGGCAAATACTATTTTTTAACCATTACCTAATCTTTCAGAAAAATATTTAGGCTTACCATTTCATTTCAGTTGTCTTCATCATGAAGTTTGGTGAGACAGAAGTAAGCAGCCACCCTGGTTACAGAAAATGCATTTAAATGCTCAGGTTTCCTCACCGCGAGCACATTTACTGTGGCAGATCTAGCATTGTTACAGTAGCGCGAGTGGACTTGATGTGACTCGAGATATTGGTAAAATTCCCAATTTTTAGGTTTATTCTTACTGCATGTACATGGAATTGAACCAGTGACTACAATACAAAGATTACGCGCTTGCCGCAGTTCATAATGGTGACACAGATATACATAGTTTGCCTGCTCAGCATTCTGACCACATGATTCTATGCAAGTATACTTGAGACGCGTGTTGTGGCAGTGTGTGTATGTGTGTAATGTGGCGATCGGTGTACTATTGAAGTGGTCTGTGCGTTGTGATGATCTGTGCGCCGTGACGATATGTGTGCTGTGACGATATGTGTGCTGTGACGATCTGTGCGGTGTGACGATCTGTGTGCTGTGACGATCTGTGTAATGCGACGATCTGTGTAATGCGACGATCTGTGTAATGCGACGATCTGTGTAATGCGACGATCTGTGTAATGCGACGATTTGTGCACTGTGACGATCTGTCTGATGTTACGATCTGTGTGCTGTGAGGAGGTGGATGTTATGACTATCTACGTACTGTACCTGTAAAGTTATGTTCTTGGATGCCATGCATGTACCCATTCATAGGATTTGCCTCCTTTACCCAGACTAATGAATTTCGTTACTTCTCAGCTCCCATTGCTAGCCTGTATATTTCATTTGATACGCCTTTCTGCGCTGCCTCAGAACTGTGCACTCTTCTGGGAGACATCGTTTTTTCAAGGCTGCGCGTTTTATTTCGTCCTTTTTGTTTTCTTCATTCCGTTTTATTCAGACCAGTATTATTAAAATGGTGATGAAGTTTTTCTTTGTTGAAGCGTTCATGATTTTATTTCGCTTTAAATTTTATTGCCTTTTTGCATCGCTTTTCGTTTTGGCAAAAAAGAGCTATATATCATATACCTTTTTGTTAGTATAAGGGAGCGTTTATTATGCATTTATTTTGTAGCTCTAGTCACGCTTTGTTATATTATTTTGTTGTTGAAGCAGCCCCAGCCCACTCTCGCATCGCGCTCAGTTTGAACAAGCATTGGTCTTAGGGCTGCTCTTCTCAGAGCTTTTCGAACACGTTATGTCAGACGGGAAAAATTTGCCTTTCCACAGCCCAACTTAACTCGCCACCATGCGAGTACGTGGTTAGTGCGCGCTCGGAATGCAAAACGACCCGAACGATTTGGATGGATGGAAGGGCGTATAAAGTTTTAGAGCAGTTGTTACTCTAATTTCCCTTGCAGTGTTCTACTTAATACCCTTCATCGTCCAATGAAAACTTAATTCGCTTCTTCAAACTCCACGTTTTTTTTAATTATTTTGGGCTTACGTTAGAAGTATATATACTGACAGGTCAATTTCAGTGTCTTATTTTCGTTAATTTCTATGAACTTATCGAGCAACATTGCTAACTTTATTGTCCGTTTTGTGAGTGCACCCTAATGATTTTCTTTCGCTGATGCGTTTTGCTGGTCTATTGCAGTATCAGTTATTAGGTGCTTCGTTTGGTGCCATGCTTTCGTGTATACTAGTATACGTACGATACTGTCTGCTGCTTATAAGGCTTGTTTCCGAATAGTTTCATATCGGACGTATGTTTACGCCCACAAAATGAGTAGCTTGAGAAGCTGAATTGAAGGCCTGGATATGTTAAATTAAATGTGTGGAGCTGAAGCCTGTAAAGTGTTAGATTTGTGCAGGCTGCGATTCGGTAAACATAGTGTAAGTTTCACTGATAAGTATTTTTGGGATTATGTATCTAGTATTGATTTAGTTTAGTATTTTCATTGAAATTTATTTTCTAGTTTTTAATTACATTTAGTTTGAACCATTGATGAACAACGAGCTCTGGTGAAGTTGCTAGAAATCTTTTATAAGAAATCGTCTTTCTGTGCCCTCTCCTCGTATGTTCTTCTAATTTACTTCAATATTATGCAATGTCAAATGTGCTGCATGAGTACACTAGTATCTGTGAAACAATGCGTTTCGTGTTTCGCCAGTGTATCGTCCCTAGTACCTCACAATTCCACGTTCCTCTCACTACTTCTTAAACTCAGACCAATTTCACATGCTCATACCACTTCCAACTGCACACACACACACTAGCTATACACTCACACCTACTCCATTCTCCACGGTAACTCTGCATTTCTCTAACTCTAATTCCCTTTACATTCTCTTCCTAATTTTGTGATACAGTGTCACAGTAACTCCACAGTACATCTCAAACTTCACTCACAATAAATGTTCACTGATCCAAAAATTCTTCAATTGTATAACCCCAGCTTACTCTACGATTTCTTATGACCATTACATTCTGTACTACACCCACTCCCGCTACACGACTTAATGCCCCTTCGTTACCGTACAATACGTGCGCTATTAGATACCAGAACACATACTTCTTCGTCGAGCCCCGGTGGCGGCTCAAGAAATGTTTATCAAACCGAGTCGCATTTTTAGGATCGACAGAACGAAGTGACTTCTATTTGAGTCTAGCGGACTGATAGAGATCTCATCTCTTGCTGCCGTGTAACAAAACTTGCAGTCTGGGGCTGTATTTATCTATATTGCTCTGCGTTATCTTCCATGTTGCATTTGTTGTAGAATCCTAATTCATGGTCTATTAGTAGCTGCTCACCACATTCCTTATTTTATTTTATTGGAAATAATGTATTCTAATTTTAAATTATTTAATCGTCCTAATGACCCGAGAAATGTTCTTTCTCGTTTCTACTATTAATTTTTGTTTCCTTTTTATTAAGAAGTTTTAGAAAATAGCTGTAACCTGTTCTAAAATGGAAATGATTGTGTAAGTATTTGCACTGTTTATTCTCTCGAGTTTCTGGAGGCCGCTCATTACCATAACACTTGTTACTCTACGCGGAAAATATTAAACTTCAAGTTTTGTTTAAGTATTCATGCTTCAGATCGGCTTCTTATGTATTTAATGGTAATGTTCATAACACACTTCAACACTTATCCTGTTGAGGTAGTAGCTCATCTTAAATCATTAAGACACGCATGACAGTGAGAAACTTGGATTATAAATTGAACACTGCGCATTTGTTCTGCCAAAACCGTGGTCACTGCAGCGAAGCCACTACCTTTTTTTTATTGGATGCTCATAGAATCGAGAGCCGTGAAACTGTTTCGACTGCATCATATTGTGTACTTCTGTACTACTCGTGATTGATAAGGTTTTTCATTACTCAGAGTTTGAACTGTGTAATCTTTGCCCAAGCTTGGAAGTACATATATTCTATATATTCGGATGTATAGTTTTCTTTCATTCACCAGTATGTTTTCTGTTTCTTTGCTTACTTATGTAAGTTTTTGCATTTCTTGAAAACAGTCGAGGAACTCAAACACTCTTGGGCTTTCTGGAAAATATCTTCGATGGATTGGAAAAGTTTACTTCCAAAACTAAACACAAAGACGTGACCATACTGCTGGAATTGGGCAGTACGAAATTACTTGGATCCTAAAGTATTACGTGCGAACATTTTGTGACCTTTCGCGTCCGGAATTATTATTTCCAGAACAACTAGTAGTAGAACACATGCTAAAAGGTACATTTAAATTATAACATCGATGTTTTTCTCAGGACTGGAAACAGAAAAATGCAGCATGTTTTAAAACACGCGTGCTCTCGTTGTGAATGCGTGACAGATGGCAACCTGTACGACATACAGAACTCTAGCGGCAGTGGCAAGAGTGAGGATTCTTTTTGATACTTGAAATGGTGGTTTTCATTACAAAAACAGCGTGTAATCATTTGTTTCTTCATTTTAGTAGTGTGACACCAAATGAAGTTCATCACCAGTTGAGTGAGAGATGTGATGATAGTGTCATGGATGTGTCCAGTGTGCGGTTGTGAGGACTACATTTCAAAGAAGGTAGAACATCGTCCGACAAATAAAGACCCGGCCTCGCACCAGCCGGTCTGACGACATGATTAAGCGAATGAAGGAAGTTGTTTCGGAGGATCGCCAAATAAGTGTGGAACACATCGCCTTGAAAGTTAGCATTTCCGTGGGATCTGTGCACACAATCCTACGTGAAGATCTGAAAATGCGGAAAGAGTTCTTCAAATGGGTCCACGAATGCTAACGCATGACTGCAAGGCTGCACGCGTGGCATGTTGTCAGGCAATATTGATGCGGTATGACGGCGCGAATGGGACTTTCTTTTCATCGATTGTGACAATGGATGAAATATGGATGCCGTTTTCCAATCCTAAAACGAAGTGCCAGTCAGCTCAATGGAAACACAGACCCATGTGCTATACGCCATTTAAGTATCAAAATCAGTCCTCACTCTCGCTGCTACCGCCAGAGTTTTGTGTACCGTACAGTGCTTCCATTTCAGTCACGTATTCACGAGTGCACACGTATTTAGAAAAGGTCTGCATGTTTTTATCTGTTTCTATTCTTGAAAAAAACATCAGAGACGTTATAACTTGAATGCACATCCTACAACCTCCCAAAGTTTTTCTGGGAAAAAAATCATTTTAAATTGACGAAACTTTAGCATTCATGATAGTTAATTTTTCTGGTTGATGGCTACTTAATGATTAGACTCAGTACGTGACCTGTAACTGCTCTTTTCTGTTTGCATGTTATTATCTAAATTTCTTTGACGTGCCACGCTAACTTGGCAATCACTGTCTCTTATCAGCGTATATGGGGGGTTTCATAGTGGTATAAAACCTAATGTTAAGTTTTGTATTGAAATCTTATTAATAGTGTAAATTCAAATTCTTTTAGATGTTGTGCTAGCATTGTCTAACATGTATTTCTTTTAAAAAAAATCACGCTGCTTTCAATACAACTAAAAGTTAACTGATGCAGTACCATCTGATAATCTACGCTATCACGATGGATAATGATATTAATTTGACATCTGTGTTAGAAACACAGTTCTACATGGAGGTATGCCAAAAGAACGTCGAACCGCTGGCGACAGTTCACCGTCCGATAATGATGGGCTCTTCTTCGAGTGCAAACTGCTCGTCCGGTGCCTTGTTCTTTTTCCTCTTTCTTGAGCAGGCAGCAAAGGCGATAGTGGCCACCATCTGCAGATGCAAGTTAACAGTAAATTTTTGCCAAAATCTTTGTTTAAAATACTAAAGTGGACAGTGATGGGCACTAAATACATTAGGTGCATTTAAATATTAAATACGTGGTTCAAATGTATTTAAAAACTAAGTACATAATTTAAATGTATTTAGATACTAAATACATTTTTTAAATATATTTCAATACTAAATATTAAATACATGAAATGCATTCAAATACTTTAGAAAATACTTCTCTCTTAAAACTAAATTTCCATATTGAAGAATCAAGATACTCGTAAATTGAGGGAACTTAATGGACGTTATGATATAATTCATTTAGTTATAATTTTGGCGTCACTTCAAAGTGTACGTCCGCTGTACTGTCGTACGAGAAACTAGCTTCACTGTAATTGAAATGTGACGAGAACATCAAGCAGCTGGACTAGCAATTATTATTGTCTAAAAATTTAGTTCAACCTCTGCAGCCTATAAATTACATGAAAAAGAGTGAAAAATGTTAGAAAGTATAATTTTAGTCTCAATTGTTATTTTTTATTTAATTTTAAAACAAATATCAGTACGGTTCCGTAACATCCTGCCTATACATACTGTCCTGCATTATTTTCATGAATAGCTGATGTATGACGATTCACCAATTTTATCGAATACAGCATATATATGCAGACGTAATTTAGGTACATTCCTTTGAGATGCAATCCATGAGAATCCCCCTGGGGGTATGATCGAGGGGATTTTCTTTTACATATTTTTGGGACTTGGTGTTCTTCGGGGGGGATAGATAGGATTTCCGAGCTGCACCGAAGAAGGCACGCATGCTGTGTGCCTCGGTAATTTAGTATTCCTCGACAAGAATTCTCAGCATAACCAATGTTGGCTGCAGGAGTCTGTTGTAGGTTTCGTTTTTGTATGTAAGGAGACCTTATTCAACCATTTTCTCCTTCCGTGTCTCTCTCAAGGAGGAGGCCTCGGACCTGACCTACACGAATGGCTTTGATTCGTAATCTCTAGTCTTCATTTTTTTCATTTTTTTCTCTAAAATGCTCTCTGCCCTTGTTGAAATGCTTTTGCAATGGCTACGAAGGTACAACACTACTGACTTTAATCTAGTAACCTGAAAAGTTTCAAAAACTAAACATTCAATGTGTTATCTAAATTAAACAAAATATAATTTCTCCAATTAATATCCTTGAAAATAGGGGACCTTCATGATTCATAATTATATGAATTTAATTTTAAGCTGGAGTAGCATCATATTAGTCGAAGCTCTCACACTCCTAAGCAAAGTGCGTTATGTGCTCTTGATAATATATTCTATTAAAGAGTATAAAAATCATGTATAAATTTTGCTTCTGCTAAACTTTGAATTCTCATAAGGTACTCACACAATGAAAATACTGTTCAAAAACTCAAAACTTGGACCGAACAATTAAAAGTTTTTATTAGAGTGCAATAATATAAACTGTTCAACAGTTTTGTCGCCGAGTTTATTTCTACGGGGTTAACGTTAAGCCAGCAATAGAAAATAACCTCTTGAACGAAGTAGAAGACGGCAAAGTTGTGTTAAAACGAAGAAACATTTTTAGAATAAGAAGATGCTATTTCAAGATTTCAATGTTTTTATCACTATCGTTCAGATACGTCATAACCTGCACGTCGACTGAGGATTCGATGAATGTACTTTTTCTTTTCGAAGCCGAAGTACTCATCTTCGAACGACGTCGAGTTTGCCTTCTCTGAGGCATCGGCAGAACTTGCAGACTGGACAATAGAGGAAAAATTGTGAGGTCACTCATCAGTGGTCATTTTGCTCTCGTCCCACGCTTTGCTGATATCCTCCCATCGCAACTTGAAGTAATAATGAGTGGTTGCAGCCAACGTAGAGTCATGAACGTCTGGTTCACCAATTACCTGAACGTATTTTTGAAACCTTTTCTGAAAGCCCTGAAAAACTGCCTTTAAGAGTGGGACACAATGTTTTAACTGCTTTAATTTCAGTTCATTGAGTTTATTCTGCTCAGTAAGAAGGGTAAGTGGGAAGTGTATGTAGACAATGATCTCTTTTCCTTGCAGGTGGTCGATTGCAGTAGGGATGGGTTCCATAACACAAATGAATTCTATCTCCTAGGTTTTCAAGATTGGGAGCTCTACCACGGCAAAAACTTCATTGAGGTTATCTTTGTGTTTCAGTAGCAGAGTTAAGGCGTCATGGAGTGAATTCCATCTCGGAGTAGAGCTATTTGTGTCTCATCCTCAACTGCTTGTCAAGCAGTGGACGTGACCAAAGAGCCATTGCATTACAACGACGTTTCAAGTGTCGCGCTTGGACGTTCAATTTCGTTTCGAGCGTCGTACCTAGACAAAAAATTCCTTTAATGTTTTAAATACAGAAATATTGTATTTATATACAATATTTAAATACACATTCTTTAATGTAATTAAATACTGCCCAGGACTAAAAGTGGATAAGCTTGCTGGAAAGTACCCATCCGAAAAGGAGAGTAATATGTATGTATGTAGGAAACTTTTCACCGTATGGGGACACATAGGGGCCTTGTATTATGTCAAATTAATTGCTACGTGAGATAAAATTTGTTTTATTTTATTTTACAGCGTACAGAAAATTTCTACAGTAAAAAATTAACCTGTTACCGCCTTGAAACGACGGACTGGAGAACCAAAAAGCTCGTACTCAGTTTATTCAGAAGCACGTCATTGAAATTAAAAAAATAATAATACTGCACTATTTTGGAGATGAAATACAGTAACACGTGACTGATTCCAACAGTAGGAAACAAGTCTAGTGTAGAACTAGAGTACGATGGTTTTACGGACGGGCCATGAAAATATCGAGTTTGAAGGAGCTAGTGGGATGTTACAGAACTAGCCTCGGCAGCTCGTCCTAATTCAATTACATATTCGTTTTCAAGGGGTGATCTGCGCGTTAATATAGAAGCCATGTCTTGGTGTGCCATCCCATATCTAAGATCAGATGTCATTCAGCCACTTAATTACATGCATAGTAATGATCCTTGTCAACGACGATGAAAGTTAACACCTTTTCTGACGACGAAGGACTGGCCCCATGTGATAGCTCTCTGAAACCTTCTATCTGAATCGCATTGAAACTAATTGGAAGCGGTTATAAAGACAGTAGCCTGCAGAAATAAATTCAAAGAATCCTAATTGCCAAAAATCTTGAAGGATATAGCGAAAAGCTTCTCTTAATCATTGATTATGACTTCGTTATTCCTATGGATGCAGATGCCAAGAGGTTAGTAACAATAAAGCATATTTTTTACGAAATGCTTGTTGTTTTTTATTGACGTTTTCCTAACTGTTCCTCAATATTCGAACTCTGTAAATTATGGGTCTCGCTTCCATTTTCTGTTTTCTTAGACTTAACCATAAACCACATTATTTTGAAAATGGAAACGTTACTCATGAATGTAGCTCCAGATTTTGGACAAAAAATATTCCTTCGTTATGTGCATTATTAATACTAACTTTAATCAGTATCATTACTAAATACTGATGAACCCGAGGCACACGAATGAATTGTTGTTAAGACTAGTAGGTGCAACTCTACGGTATTTTATAATACGAATTCGCTTACCTGTATTTGACTTGTTCTTCAGTCAGTGTTGCTTCGTGTGACTGATGTACGTCCTCCGACCGTGCACAATGCGAATTCGACAACCTCCAACCGTGACATGCAACCTCTATTTACGTGACATGTATCCCTATGCTAGTGTTAGTAACTGAATTTACTTAGCCTACTATTATACGAATGCAGATCTCCACGACAACGACTACTTTCAACGAACAACCAGCACTTCAACATGCACCTGAGCCTTTTCTCGCTCACACCAATACGGAACCGACACACGACATGGCCGTGCACAACCAACTGAGCCTGCTCAACCCACACCCCTCGCACAAGCCTAGGCGTCCCCGTTAAGGTGCCAACTACTAATTCATACATTATACCGCGAATGTAACTTCCCCGAGTGAAACCTTATTTAGGAAGCTGTCTAGTGAAGTTTATCATCTTAAATTTGAGTTTGTCGTCGGTGAATATTAAGGGTTTCAACTGAGATTATTAGTAGGAAAGAGTGAGAGGAAGATATTGGTACACAGTGTGCGGGATGAAGATAAAGTGACAGAACGAATTTTAAAAAGTGTTAGCGCATAATTTGATGACTGGGCTTATGTGAATCATTTACATACTCTTGCTACTCTGTGTTAATACGAATACCTGCTCGAATAGTAGGCGTGTAGTGCCACGGAAATATCGTAATTAATTTAGAATGATCTTGAAGTTGATACAAAAATATGATGTATTTTAGTAATATTTTAGAGTTAAGTTTTATACGTATTTCACGTCATTTGAAAATAGTATTTTAAAGTGAAAAATTTAATCGTAGTTGCAATAATCAACCACGAGCCTTGAAACTCAGTGCCCAGTAGTTCGGTCTCAGCTATCGCCCAGTTAGCAGCAATTCTATTAGCGCTTTCAGTCTCTCTCTGACGGGTAAGTTTCTATTAGCCTACAATGTGTTAGAGTTTTGCATTTCACTTACGTACTAGATATTCTTTAAACCTGTCTTTATGCTGAGCCTAGATGTTCCCCTGTAGGTTTAAGATTTCCTTTTTGAAGCAGTTTTGATACCATGTGTATTTGACAGATTGTATTGTAAAAATCTCATTTCAGTGTGGTCACGTTTTCATTCAAATGATTTGAATTGTGTTTGAAGTTGTCGTGCTTTGATTCGCGTTACTCCGAGATTGAAAATTAATCTAACGATAGAACATTTTGAATAATAATTATTACATCAGCCATCAAATTCATTATCTAATTTTGTCTCACGTAAGTCTCTACGTCCGAGTATTTATGACGGGCATACTAAAAGATCGACCAGCCATTTTGATACGGTTATTAAATTTCATGGCCTCGGGTAGAAGCTGTCTATCGGCATTTCGTTTTTGTATTTCTTTAGCTGCCAGCTAATTAAGTACGATGCCGTAGTGTTTTACTCAACAGTTGTCTTCTAACGTTGTTTCGTGATATTGGTTCTTCTTGCTAAATTCTGTATTTATTTCGAGTTACTTATTGGTCCTTATCCGGGCAGCTTTCAGTTCCAGTTTCGGTTTTATGGATTTCAAGTTCTCAGTTTTGGTTCTTGATCTTGATCCCAACTTCTGCTCCAATTTTGATCATGTTCATAAATGAATCTGCAAGCTACGGAGCCGATCGTATCACTACCCTTGAAGAACACCCCCACGAAAACTACGACTACAGAAAAATAGCTATTTCCCCAAAGGCACTCGGTGGCGATGATAGAGACTCGTCGGGGCTTTGCACTCACAAATTTGTGCAGTGCAATTAAGTGGGGATGTTTTTTTTTTGTATTTTCAGTATTTTTTATTTATTCAGTTGTTGTTTACGTGTACTTTTATCGATTATTCATGGGCAAACGCCTAGGTCTGTTCATTTTTCCACAGTTTCTATCATTTTTCAATATTGTAGACATCCTATCTACAGTGGTTAAGTGTGTTAATTCTGCTCCTGACTTACCAAAAGAACGAAGGTAAACCAAGCAATGATGTACGAGTAGCCATAGTGCCACTCGGTGCCCTTAGGATGCCTGGTGGGGAAGTTCCTAGCCTCCAGCTCCACGGCGTTGGTGGTCACCTCGATCACCGTCAGTGTACAGCCACCTGTGAGAAAGTTTATCTCGCCTGTAACCATTACAGTGGTTTTTATTTATTTGTAACTTTTTTGTTAGTTAACCCTGGAGCACTGCACATGGGTATAGACGTCACTGGTCCCCAACACCCCCACCCATCTTACCCCTCTAAACTTCTGGCTAAACCCGGTGTCCACGGCAACCTTCCTCTCCAGTGTCCCTTTACTCTCAACCCACTTCCCTCCTCCTATCCGCCCTCCACCCGAGCCTCCCCCGCACCTCTAAGTCCCCCTCGGATCACCGGCTAGGCAAACAACAACAACAACATAAACGTCACCAGCACAGTACAGTAAAGACTAGTAGGGGCAATTTCAATTTTGACGTCATGGAATTATGTGAGGGGTGAGGGGTGAGGGGGGTCTCAGTGACGTACACGCAAGTCAACCAATCATGGCGCACAAGTCAGGCCAACGGTCACTTTGTCAAATTTATGCTGATTTCAAAGCAATAAAAAACATTGGGAAACAGCTTGAAACAATGGTCGGTGCATTTGCTACTACATAAATACATATAATTTAGATAAGAATTACGAGATGTAATAAAGTGCAGAGATAGAATTAAACAAACAATGCACATGCGCATAACAAAATTATTAGGAATATCTTATTTTTCTCTTTAATTTGATTGTAGCTCCGCTTCTACCATTGAAATTCCATTTTCATACTCACACTGTTAATATTGAATAAGACACTCTGGGATGCTCTGAGTCCACTCAGTTTATGCATAATAGAAGGTGCAAAAATAAATTCATCAGTCGTGATATTCGCTATGAGAATACGATTAATTAAAACCAAAAAATTATACTTTTCTCATTACAGAGAAGTGTATAATTTTCTTGATCGAGTAACACAAAGAGGATTTTTAGTCCAACAAGTTGAATTCTGTCATTTTTCAATTATTTTTCTTTCAAACTACGTAACAGAGAAGTCATATGTACTTGTTCCATAAATGTTTTTATTAAGTGAGGTACATGAATACTATATTTGACGGGCTTGTTAATTTTGACAATGAACCTCCTAGGCCCACTTCGTTGTGCTAGTGCTAAAATGGTTTAAACGTCGCTTGCGACTATAGCTCCAGTGGCCGAGTGGATAAACGATTGGAAGTAAAGTTGCGATTATGGGAAGGTCGTACGTTCGACCCCAGCCGTGCGCGGTGGTGTTTTCTATCATCTCGGCGTTTGAAGCCGAAGCCCCGCCCCTTCAAAAGTTTACCAATCAGCGCCAAGACACAATTATTACGTCATGGATCACGTTCCCGCCTGAAAACCGTTGTTGGGGTGGTCATTGCCAACCCCCCCCCCCCATATGATCGTACTTCTCTTTACTGTACTGTGTACAATACAGACTAGAACTCACTGGCGATGAGGTGGCAGCAGGCGGCGAGGCGCTTGAACATGTAGCGCGTCAACTTGAATGTGTAGAACGAGAACACGAGGCCGAGCACCTGGATGCACGTGCTGATAATAGCGAACGCAGCTACCGAGCGTTGCTGGTCTGTAGGGAGGAAAGCAGGGAGACTCCAAAATGTGGTAAGTACTGGAACTGCGTCCTTGACTTATGCATCACTATTTTATAACTATCATTCCATAAGTTTGTTCTTTTTGATAAGCCATTGTACATGTAATAATCAGGTCGATAGAATTTTAGGAGAAGTACTATTTAATCGAACAGTGTTATTTTCTGTACTGCGGTTTCATGAATTTATGTCATTTTATGGAACCAAAGGTTTTTACCGATCGGTACATTTTTGAAGTAAAATTATCTGAAGTACCACATTTTACATGTGTGGCGATAAGTAAATGTGTAACTTCGTGAGACACTGGCATTTGACACTGTAATTTTGTAAGACGAAATTACTTTGTATAGAATAATGTCATTTAAGAGAGTGTTCATATTAGCAAGCAATAATATGTACGAGACTGAATTATTTTAAAATGAATTACCTGTGTTTAAGCCATTGTTTTATGTCACACAACAATTTTATGTCACAACAAGACAGGTAATTTTTTCGAACTCTTCCGAACAAATTATGACACAAGGAAAGAGTGCGAGTAGAGTTTGGAATAAATTCAGAAAATAGAATGAAAGTAGGAATAAAGAAGACAAGATCATGCAAAAATTACAATTTTCATTTATAATTAGGGTTCTTATCAGTAGTCTGATGTTGGGGAGAGAGTAGGCAGCCACGTATTTCTCTTGGGGTTCAATGATTGCTAAAATTGGTGCGTATTTGAACGATAAGCAGTAAAATGTGTCATAAGTATTAGGAAAATTATTCATTTAATCAAAATATAATGTAATTAATGTTCACTTAGGACTTTTCTCCACGTTTCTGATAGTTATATGTTCCATCTTTAATTTTTTCCATTGGTTAGTGAGATACTCTATCCGAATGCTTTAATTACCAATTCACTGCGTGTTTTATTGCGTATGAAAAGCTCAAACTGCCTAAATGAGTGATAAACAGTACGAGAGATATAAGGTGAGTAAGGAGGATGTCGTAAAATCTCATAATTTAAGTTTTACAACTTTTAGGCAGTAGCTTGAGAAGTGTGAGGACATGCATTGTCATCGAGCAAAATTAAATAATCTATATTCACTAGTGTAAGCTGTTTTTTTCATTTTTTCATTTAAACATTCGATTTCCTAGCAATAGGATGCAACTGTTACTGGTTACTATGATATGTTAAAACCGAGCAATGCGACTGAAAGGCGATACAGAAGCTGATTAAAACTGAGACGTTTCATGAGTGACAACCTAATGCAAGAATCGCAAGTTCCATATCCGTCGGTGCCGCTCAACTAGGGATGAGGTGTTATGAATGTAAGAAAGGTAAGTGCTTGAAATGGTACTCTAATTATAGGTGAGGATGAGTGGCTGCTAGATTATGAATCTCATGATTTGTGGTCTTCCTTGGTAAGGCGTGAGAGTGTAAAAACGGCTACGAGTATATAAAACTGCTGTTAAGGTGGTTTGTGCCTAGTCCAGCAGAACAGAAAGTGCGTTGTGAAAAAATGAAACCGCACTACGTTTTTCCGTTCATCACTACTAGTGGTCAGACTGGCCCGCTACTCGCAAGCCGTTGATTTAGGGCGAGTCGGAAACCTAAATTGTATTAGGCCTCATACAGCACCCCACAAGGAAATGATTTCAAATTAAAAAAATTTCATTGGGGATGTGTGGTGTAAATTATAGCTTAAAAAATAATAAATGTTACGAGAAGTGTAGTTTGGATTCAATTTTTGAAACGGCTCAATAAAAGTATGAAAGTTAATCTAATACTAAGAATGACCGTCGTGTGTTTATGTATTTATTTATTTATTTATATATTTATTTATTTATATGTTTCGTGTCACTTTCACAAAAAATTAGAGGGATCCAGAGCCTTATATACTCGAGTCCGTATCGTGGATACCGAGTTCGGCGGGGTATTGCTATATGATTCGGGTACATTGTACCCGAATGTGACACGAATTGGAAAGTCAATTGCAGCAGTAGAAAACGAAGTGTCTTAATTTTCACTCGGAATGTTGTCATTAAAGAAATGCTCAATTAAAACGTTTATCCTTTGTAAATATATGTAAAACTAAATATATTGCATTGCGTTCTTATATGTAATTTTATTTAATATCTTTCCAACAGTATTTGCCATCATTTTTGATGGCCCGGGTATTATCACAAAATCTCTGCCGTCATTTTTGACGGCTGGGTACACTAGTCTTCAATAGTACGCGAAGATGTGAAAGCCATGCAACAGCACGTTTCTAAGAAACTAGTGTACCCAGCCGTCAAAAATGAGAGGCTAATGCTGTTATTTTGTACAGTAGACCGGCATGCTATATCTTAAGAGAGACTTATGTGGCATCACGTAGTATAATCTTTGCTTTAGAATAGAATAGAATAGAATAGAATGAGGCTATAGGAACGAACCTTCTGGCCCATTCTTGGGGCGGATAATTATTTCGACAATTATTCGGTTGTTTACCCAAGTCCCATGCCGTATTTCTAGCCGCATCAACCATGTCGGCAGCGGGATTCGAACCCGGGTCTTCCCGCTCGCAAGCAGATTCGCTCACCAGTCGACCAAGCTGGTGGTTTGTGGCATTGCGAGAGATGAATGAGAAATAGTTTTTGTTTAGGGTATCGAGTGCAATATTGGATCCGCAAATTTGTTTGAAACCGTGTTGTGTGGTGTTACAAGTGTTTTGGATAGCGAGACTGAAACGAAGAAATTCGTTTAGTTTTTCTTTAGTGTCTTGCAGAGAGATAAGTCAGTATCTTTGAGTTTTTCTGATAAGCTATAAGTTTATATTAGAAAATAATAATCGAATGCTTCTCTGAAGCTCAAAAATATCACACAAATAGTACGTATTTGAGTAGGATGAGTATTGAACGGTGTAGAAAATTTTTAAAAGAAAGTTGGGTATTTGGGCAAGGTGAACAGCTTCCTATGACACGGCTTTGAGTGCACTTTTGAGTTCATTTAGCGTGATGATATGGAAATGCACTGGGTCTCAGCCGAGCGAGGTCGCTTTTGTAGGTCAGATGAGGTCTATATCAAATTTGTAAATTCAAGAGCTCTAAAAATTGAATTTTTCTTGTGAACTGTAAGAACGATTGTGTTCTTATTCCGTGCATCAATAATACAGCTTATTTTGTGCTTGTTTCAATCATGTATTCAATGGAGGACCAGAAGCTCTTTGGTCTTTCGGTGAGAGACAGGTTGCAAAATTGCATGTTTCAAGGGTTTGTGTAGCAGGTATGTAAGTTTTATTTATTTGTCTTTTAATGAGAATGGTTAGTTGATGTGAGCGAAATGAGTGTCTGTGTAGTCACAATTAGTGGTATATGAATTGGTATAGGGTGTGAAGTGTTGGTATTCCCTGAGTCAATTTTGTACCTGAATGCAATGGATAATAGATAGTATGTAGAGCTATGGTAAAAGTCAGAGGTAGGAGGCAGCTATTTGTCTATCTTATGGTACGGTAAGGAGTGTTTGAAGTTTTATTCGATTGGGTGTTTTTATCCCGTGTCCAATGTGCGTTTTGAAACGAATACCACTATGCATGAACACAAAAGTATAATTTCACACAGTTTTTATCTTTTTTTAATGGTGTCTGTGTTTTTTCCTGAGACCAATTTTTTTAGTTACTTCGGCTTCTTTTCGGATCTCAGAACGCTGGGGCATCCTGCACTCAAACAAGCAATCTGTAGTGAATCGGATAGCTCCACTACAAACGAATACCACGACGAGGCTAGCTTTCATCGACCAATGAGAAAACAGGACACAAGAAGTGAATCCAGCAACGAAGCTAGATTTCCTTTACGGCTAGAAGTACGACGTTGACCAGTGAGATGTCCCGGTCAGGCAGCAGTGCCCAGTCAACCGCCCTATATAAAGAGGCTGTCGAAAAACCAATTTTTCCTATCACGTCTAGCAACCTCCTACGGTCTACTTTATCATACACCTTCTCAATATCCAAAAATGCAAGATACGCCTTTTTATTTTCCTTCCTCTTTCTTTTAATTATTTCACTTACCACAAACAAATTATCTTCACCACGTCAGTCTCTCCTAAAACCATTCTGTTCTTCCCATATTACTCTTTGTTCTTCTACCACATGTTTCATCCTTTCATTTAGGATTCCACAAAAAATCTTACTTAAGATCTTACTAACCAATTAGTCTTGTGATATCCTACAGTACGCCTCTCATGTCCACTCTCACTCCCCAATCCAGCCGTCTTTTCACTTACCTAATAGTCCTGTGGTCTCGGTTCTGCTGCCTTCAGGAGGAAACAACTGGATATTCGTGCACTGATCTGTGGTAAAAAAAAGTCAGCGTCGTAAGTATTTCAAGATTTATATATAGTGTAATGAAATACTGTTTTTCTTTGATACTTTTGATTGCTTAACATTTCATTTGGTAATATGAATCAGACTTATTAATCATTGCTCTAAATTATAAGCGCAGCAATAGCTAATTTTGATAGGTCACAAGGAGAAGAATAGTGCGTTGTTTACCAAAATACTTAATTATTTCGGCACGTCCATTATTACAAGAATTATTACAGTTGGCCTGCCGGGAAACAGCAGGCTTAACAATGGAGAAAATTTGGTACTTTAATTGTCAAAAAAATATGGGGTTTGAGAGTTTTTGCTGAAATATGGGGCTTCATGCACTACGTTTCTACCATTTTTCAATGAATATTGCAATAACCATAAATGTGAATTTAAATTAATCCAGTGCTGACATGGAAAGAGCTGCAAACGTTGTGCAGAATAACATGGAATCTCTACGGTATTCCATCGGAAAATTATATTCAACAGGTTTAGGCAAACGCAGGTAAAATTTATACGTACAGGGTGCGGTAACATAACTTCCTTTTTTTAAATACATTTTGCTTTGAAAAAAAGAAAGTTATGTTACCGCATCCTGTATATATCTCCATACATATTTATCTATTTATCTTGTCCTTATAGTATTGACTTGATTATCTTCGTTGCTCTTGCCCAAGTGTAGAAGTGGAGGGCTTAACGTAGAGAGGTAAAAGGTAGAAAACTTGAACAAGCGGGTAAAATTTGAGAGTGCATAGAAAATTTGAGGACGCATAATCAGTATGGACAGGAAATTCCTTTCACTGTGTGAGTGTGGTTAGTGGTCAGCCTATGGAGACGAGTGTAATGATGTCTAAGAACGCAAAGCCTCTGAATGGCTCTGTAGGGAACCCATGTAATTGCAGGCTGCCTACCTACCACAGACAGGTACATGCGAAACTCCTCTGTGGGTCGCGACCCACATTACGTTGATGTTCTCTCCGCGCTTTCTGATGTGGAAATAATTTTCATGCAGTTGTAGCGCCTTATGAAGTTTCATAGTTCCAGTCGAAGGGTTCCTTACTTCAATGTGAGCTAGCGATACGCTCCTGCCATAAAACCCTTGAAATTTTTCCATGGCTTCTCTCACTTGGTCTTACTGACATTATTTATCCTTTCATTTGAAACTGTAGGCTTGGCCTCCAGTTTTTTCATACAAATGCGACCAAATATGGTAGTTCAAAAAATTATAATCTTGATTGGATACTGGCCATGAGGTTTAGGGCAGCATTTCTCATCCTTTGATGGTCCATGTGCCCTCCTCCCTCCTACCGAGTCGCTTAACACTCGTGGTCTCTTGCCCTTCAATAAAAAAAACACAGATTTTGTTTGATGTTTTTTGACTCAAGCCCGGCTTAAACATTGCGCAAACGAATCAGGCATATTCTTTAAAAAAATCGTACCCCATGACAAGAGTCTTGGCGCCCGTAGTCGAGTGGTCTGCGGCCCGTGTTCTGTATCGGGTCTCTGCTTGTGCAGAAAGACTGCGGGTTCGAAACCCGGCAATGAATACGAGCTGTTTCTCGTTTCACGCCGTGAGCTCGCACTTATCGGTACGCCCTCAACTCCCCGCCCATTGACACATCCCAGGATCGTCGCATGGAGCTCACCATCACCCTTACTCTAAGAATGTTAACCTTAAGAATTTGAAAAACCAATGTACTAAATGTCTATGTACTGTGTACTTGATTGGAAATAAAGATTGTTTGTTTTTTTGTCCAACCATGGAGCACTGAACATGATTGTAGTTTACCTGAGGTTTGTGAAGTCTATACCCATGTTCAGTGCTCCAAGGTTAATTATACATTCCTAGCTATGTATTTTTAATTTTTCAGTGCCTGCTTGTGGTCCTCTGCTCGAAGCCCTGTGGCCCCCTTGGGTTACGAGCCCCCAGTTGAGAAACGCTGTTTTAGAGTGAGGGGTTTATTTGTTCTGTAACCATCGTATAGCATTGTACACTGTATGGAGTAGCACCAAGCCCTAGACTTAACTGGACTATAATTTCTGCCAACTAGAAGAAACTTTGATTCTGTTAAACTTAGAATACATGCTGGCATTAAAAAAAGTAGGACGCTCTTCTAACCATAGCCAGCAGCACCACGACAATTCCGATATCCCAACACACGCTGCATTGTCCTTCGCACATAATGTAACCAATACACTTTTCTTTTTTACTCTGGCGATGGTATCAAATGAACGCATTGCTTTCCAAACAAAATTATTTAACTGCAATTAGAAAAAATTACATAACTTTTTCCAGACTTTCTGCTCAAGATATTGCGAAAAAAATAAGAAATGAATGAATGTAAAGCAGGCCATAGTGTTTCTTTGTTCGATTTTGCTTTTTAAACTTGACTTAATTAAATGCACGCGAATATCCCCCATTTTGTGCAGGTAAGTCTTAATCGAATTTCTTTTGTACGACATTTTTCTCACAAAAAATCTTAAAATGCTATCGAGCTTCCCTTTTTTCTTGGCAAGACAAGTCAGTAATTGTGTATTGAAGCATGAAAAGGCTTTTTGCTTCAATCTTTACACATACAATTTTTTAAAATGATTCTTTTTGACTAACTTGGGAACAATAACATTATCGTAGTTCTTCTATAATTTTTGATTATTGTTTGATTCAACAAACTGCCACCGAGCACCTTGTTAGAACATTCACGACCTAAGCACGTAGGGCGATCAAGTTTCTGACAAAAACAATTGAACTGCATTGCTTGCGTCTGCGACGATGCCTAGCCAGAGAGAGGGAAGAGACACAGTGCAGCGATAAGACCTTGTTCTCTTTCTCTCGTGCATTTTGCGGGACACAATACAGAGCTGCGGCCGTGCCAAGGTGACTTACTGAGTAACTAGAGCCAAGTGTTCTAATCGCGCTACTCTTTGCTTATTGACGCCTTTTGTGTCATTAATGTTGACTACTGAAGGAGGAGAAACGTTTTGTGCTCCAGCTGAATGGTGCGAGTTCTGATGGCGTTTGATGCCCAGAACAAATACTGCGATGCTTTAATGGATGAATGTCAATGTTATTACCTAATTTTAGACTTTTTATTTACTATTCTAAACTTGTATCTAAAATTTTTCGAACGAAAATCCATTTTTCGCGTACCTGCAAATATCATCATTTTCTTTCTTCGCGTGTGTGCTTGTTTGTTGATGGTGCAATAGCTTCAGAAGTGCTGTATTTTTGTGTGCCATAGCATTCTTCAAGTAATTTTATGTTGCAGGCCAGCAACTCGGAAGAAAAACCAAAAGATTAAAAACACAACACGATTACGTTATAGTTAGATATATTAAGCACAATTAACGACAGAAAAACTTCTAATCCATTTCAACCCTTCTACCAAGCGTGTAGACTCGAGGTATGTCGATAGCACAAGCCCCCATGACTAATCAGCGACCGGCGACAGGTGCCTTAACACCTTAACTCCGAAGTGGTACGTAAGTGGGCCACTTAGGTTAGGTTCTGTAAATTTTACAGTGCCTTCTAGTAATAATATGTACAAAGTGAAGATTTACACCGGTCAGGCAATTGCAGGCAACGTGTTAAGCTAGAAATTTGCTTCAGACGGTCTGGAACCACCGCATTCGATCACTCATCAACATAGCCAGCGTTGACTGCATTTTCTACGCTCTGTTCAGTTCCATAAAGTCCGACGGAGATTACGATGCTTATAGATTACGTTCGATGCTGAGCTTCTTTTTTTCTTCGAGTTTTTCTCGAGGTGACGGTCTGCTTGTTTCACAAGAATAAACCGGTGGAGCTCACCCATTCTACATAACACTAGAATCACGTAAGGAAGTACTACATCGGCAGAAAAGGACTTGGTATGATTACATCGAAGAATGGGTAAACATCATTCCAAGCATTCGATAGAGTTCTAACTCCAAGCGTTCTGCGTTGCAGCAGGCCGGACGTGTATCTTGTCTACGAATGATCGCGAGCAACCCGACAAGGCGGCGACCAGATTTGTACCAGTGTTCCCGCATCACAATGATGCATGCTCACCACTCCACCACTGTGGTTGCTAAGACATCACCAGACATCATTATTAAACAATTTAAAACTTATAACACACGCAACAGTAGATCCTAACACTTCCATCGATCACTACCCCATTTTACACAATAAAACCACGTAACACTCACAGATACCAATTAAACCCTGACCAATATTCAAATAAGATGTATTTGAACATTTAATGGTGAATGACAGGAAATTAAGTCAATGCTCACCGTAGAAGACAGGTTTAGATTTGTTGGCGTAAGCGTATCTGCAGGACCTCCAGACGCCGGTAGTGGCGTAGAGGAGGTAGCGCTGGGTCTTTGGTACAAAGACTTCTCTGTCCTCTACTCCTCGGACCTCAGTCCAGCCGTTTGTCGAAATAGCCACAATCCACAGCATGAGGGCCACCAGCTGCCCTACTGTCACGGTCATTAGTATTCGCCTCTCGAACAGAACAGCTTTCTTCACTTCTGGATTCGGGTCCTCCATTGCTTTATGAATCTATGTGAAAATTATTATTCGAAAATCACTGACAATAATAAAACCATAATAACGTAAGAGGAGAGGAAAATCGTTGAGAAGAGTAGGAAGGAAATTTGTAGTTCAAAGTAGTTAGTCTCTGCTTGAACTGCAAGAAAAACAAGGCTGCGGAAAAAAATAATCGTCTAATATTATATCTACTGAGATGATCGTTAATGGGAAAGAGATAAAATTCGACTGTTAAACTATTAGAATGTTGATATGAACTCAGGCTGTAATAAATAAACTATTGTTTCACGTCATCTAGATGATTCAACACATGTCATTGTCATGTTCGCAAACATTTCAACACAACACTGGTGAAATTGACAACTTGCAACTAAATTTCAGACCAGGACATCAACAACAGACTCTGTAAAAATCAATATTTGGATAGTTTAGACTCATTTTTCAGACTGAATAAAGGTTGAGCACTCATTATTACTGCCTTCATAATTTAATAGTTATGATACCACGGGTACTCAGAAGTAGTCACTAAACCCCGATAACGACGCATCGTACTCATCCTCACAATCACAGTTGACGATACCCTCATTGTTATTATCACACACAGCATTACAGTTTGTGTACGATCTCAGGGATGATATATGCCAGCTACTACTGCAGAAGCAACAGCCACAACGCCTGCAAGAGAGCGGCGTGTGCACAATAACAGCTCGTGCTGGTGGTCACTACCCGCCAAATGTTCTTGTGGTCAGTGCCGTCGTAGTCGCTAGTCTGATTGGCAACAAGCGCTGCAGAGAACCCTCATTGCCCGCTATTCTTTCGCTCTTTAAAAATTTTAGGAATAAAAAATACCTGTGACTCGCTCAATTTCAACGGATGACCCTCCCAAGATCACACGTTATTGCTAAACTCTTCCTCACTGCTTTTATATAAAATGTGCGAGAATACTTCTGTCACAATGCACTCGCTTAAACTTTCCATTTCTCAACTACAATTTAATGAAGCAGAATAAACATCTTTGTTGAATTTTAATAAATAATATTCAAAAACATTCAAATTGACGTCTAAGATAGACTGAGCAGGGAAAAGTACATTTTCAACCATCTGTTAAAAAACATCGTTGGAACATAGTTTGTTCTCTATTTCAGACCATCAGGTTGAAAAACATTTCCTTTGCTAACTAAAATTAAAAAACGTCCCTTCTGGCCATGAGTAGTTAATGAAAACGAAGTTCAAGATTATAATAGATTAATTTTCTTTAGCTTCGCAACTAAATACTCTAAGTTTTCTTATGTCGCTTCGTTCAATATGTGAGGTACAACTAATATGCAGCGGTAATCCATGTATACTTTCGCTTGCGAGTTTTCAAATCTTGAATGAACATTACTTTATTTGAGGTACATGCAAATAGCTTAATGAAAAAGTACTGTCTTATAACTAGTGTGAAGACTTTTACCCAGGTGTAGCTAGTCAGGGAAAAAATTTCGTGATTTCATCCGTATGTCCTTGAATTAGGCAATTTGCAACGAGATCAAATAATTATTACTAATTAGGCAATAATTAGTAAAGACCGATCCGTCTACACGTAGACTGATCATCTTTAACTTCCAAATACTTAACTTTCAAACGTTACAAAATTCTCAAGTGAAATTTTTTACAAGGAAAACAATATTTGAGAAAAAAACGTCTAAGACACTTTTTTAGATTAGGGGCTACAATTTGGGAACGAACTTTTAAGTGGCCTTATTCGTGACGAATCAAACTCACCAAGCTCCACATGCAAAAGATTCTCCCTTTTATACTGTTCTTCGCTCAAATGTTCAAGTTTACTTGCGGTGTTACGAATTTTTTCTTCCAATTTTTAAATCTTGCCCGTATTTTTTGGCAAAAATAGTTTGCTATCTGTAGTAAATTCTCAAGCTTTTAAATTTTGTGAAGCTAAAAATGTGACCTTAATTTATCAGTAACCTGAAGATAATCTGTAATTTAGTACCAATGTCGTTACGCAATTTTAAAAATATATTTGGACAGGCATTATAAGTAGTTGATAGGGTTCCTTCAAGTATGAAACCACGTTAGCCGGTCGCATTGATGGATAATTACTTCCATTCCAGGTTCAAAGATTGTTTGCCTACAGAGATGTAAACTTCCCTGGTTAATAATTCTAGTTCTATGCTATGTACAGTTTGTCATTCTAGAATAACGTCATGTGGCCTTGAAGTTGTAGTAGTAGAACATTGAGGTTAAGCAACAGTACTGGCTCACAGCTTGTGCATCTTCCTTGTCCTTATGCTTTCGATCGACAGTGACGGGACACGAATGCTATCACAATTGAAATTTTCTCATTTATGAAAAATTCCGTAATTTCATTCTGGTCAAAAAGTAATGAGAAGTTTGGTGAAGATATTCGTACCAAAATAAACGTACAGGACTCAAGTTTTTCGTTACCTCAACAAAATCAATCAAACAAAATTCAACATGAGGCAAAAATATTTGACCAAAACTAATGACCTGTAGCAGCAATATTTTTGCAAATCAAATGTTAATATATTCGTGTAGCACACATCCATGCAATTTCGATAAGTTTATAGCAACTTCTACTTGTGAGAGTAATATAAATATGAATGGGCATTGTCATTACCTATTCACATTTTGTAGAACATTGACGTTATGTGTGATGAACTCTGATTCTTAATGCGAAACGTATAAACAGCCATCTACCGTTCACTGTGAAAGTGTGGTGCCTAGGAAATATCGTAATTATTTATCTGAGACGATTTCAAAAAATTTAATTCATTTTAGTAATATTTTAGAATCAATTTTATATCCATTTCACTTCATTTGCGTGTCGCGAATTTGCACGCCCACAAATGTATACGACACTTCAGGAATAAAAGTCAAGGTTTTAAATTAATTTATTTACTTTAAATCAACTAGTAATTAGATATTTTCTTTGTATATAAGAGATTTTATAAACTATTCATTTAACGAATTTACCGCCAACAACTGAAACGTGAATTATGATTAAATTGCCAGTTAGTCGCCTAACTTTGACTTCAGCGACAAACTGCTTCAATTTAGCAGGGTAATTTTCTTTAACAGTTTATTTAAGTTCACAATATTTTGGTTAACTTTTTGAGCCGTCCCTCCAATAAAACTGGCCTCTTGCTAAATAACTAAATTGACATTTAAAACTCTGAGGTCTGCAAGAGCCAGAACATTAACCATAGAAAGCTGGAGAGAACGGCTCAGCACCTCCACGCTCAAGGTCCGTCGGTCCCTGGGGGTCTAGAGCCGGAACCTCAGTCTTCCAAACCGCGTTCAACTTGAATCCTAGGCATCGCACGCTGAGCTCCAACGGCAAAGGGCGCAGATAACCCGTACTCAAGGATTGCAGACGCAGGACCCGTAGCCTCCCACTTCTTCCTGCTGCTAAAATAAAGGTTTACGGTGAAACTTAACGGAATACAGAGATCATATTGCTATTATTATTGCCATATGTGAAGGCAGGGTCTCTAATTACAGACGAGTAAACCTACCATTGACTGCAAGGACTTCTTCAACGGCAAGAGTTCGCCCGTCGCTGTTCCAAAGTTGATAGCAACCACTTGTTGAATGTTTAAATGTTCCACCTTGAATGTGTTCGACTTTAGTGTGTTTAAGGTTATTGTGTAACGCTGTGAAGAATACTCTAGTAACAGAATGCGTTTAGAGTCGGCTAGTGGTAGAAAACCATTGTCTCAGCGCGTTCCCTGGTTCCGGTCTCATTCTTGTGCCTGCCGTTGCGATGTAAACGTTGGTGTCTGTACTGTAACCAAAACTGTGTTCACTGAAACAAACCTGGTTAGCGTAATCACGCTCCTGTGATTTTTCTAACCTTCTAACACCACTCAATTTTCTTGTACTCTTGGAAGTTAATAGATTAATTATTCTGCTAATGATGAACCTAACAAGCGTATTTCAGTATGGTACGTTTTCTGACAACTTTCTATTTATTGCTACGAACCTAAAAGATACGTGCTCTTTTAGCGTTTCCATCGGAAACTGCTTGGCGTGAGAGAAGTTAAAGTTCGAAAGAACACAGTAGAAGAAGCGTACTTCACATGGATAGTAAAGGATAGTAGCAGTTTTGACTTTTTGAAAAGAGGAGATTCAATTTATGGAGTGGAATTCAGGGTTGAGAGTCTTTTCACACGCTCTCGTTATTAGACTAATTCACTCTAATCAAGTAGTTTTATTTAAAGTTTGACAGTAGTCAAAATTTAAGTTGTTTATTTGTAGTTTTGGATAAACCAGTCCAAGTATGGAGTACGCGTCAAACAATTGGTGCTAGGTAGCACAAAAATACAAAATGAAAAATTCTATTCAATAACATAAAATATAGGAAGGTGAAAGCGATGAAGAAGTAGAACGTCACGTTTAGCCGGTGATGGAGCAGGGTCAGCATCCACCCTCAACACGCAGCCCGACGACCCCGCTCCACACTGCAGCGAATCCTATCTGAATAGACTACACGCATGTAATATGGTAAAGTTGGGTAACTTGGAACCGGCACGGAACCTCCGAGCAATACGGCGGTGAAACTCTTAATCTCCTACTATCCATCCGCGTCTAACGATGTTGGTCACAGTACAGTAAAGACTAGCAGGAGCGCTTACAAATTAGCGGAATTTCAAACAAACAAAACAAACAAACAAACAATCTTTATTTCCAATCAAGTACACAGTACATAGACATTTGGTACATTGGTTTTTCAAATTCTTAAGGTTAACATTCTTAGAGTAAGGATGATGGTGAGCTCCATGCGACGATCCTGGGATGTGTCCATGGGCGGGGAGTTGAGGTCTTACCGATAAGTGCGATCTCACGGCGTGAAACGAGAAACAGCTCGTATTCATGGCCGGGTTTCGAACCCGCAGAAGTCTTTCTGCACAAGCAGAGACCCGATACAGAACACGGGCCGCAGACCACTCGACTACGGTGGCTTCAGGTATATACTCGCCGGAGAGTATTTCCAATCGAGACTTTTTCTGGCAACATTCTCACGCTTGTTATCTAGACGTAGCTCTCCCACCAACGACTCATAAACTTCAACATGTGACGTTAGGTTAGAATTCCCTGAATTTGGGGGACCGTCTGCCACCCACTCACTGTGCGCTCACTGTGCACTCACTTGGAACCACTGAGACCACTCACTGTGCACTCACTGAGACCACTCAACTGTGAACCCACTTACTTACCTACCTACTACACTTACTAGACTTACTGCACTTGTACACTTATACGCCACATACTGCACCTACTGCACTGGCTGTACTGGTGCAACATTTCAAGCCGCAATCGCTATAGCTCTGGACTGGCCTTCACCCCTGAAGCTGGACTGGCCTAACCATCATCTGGAAGCTCTGGACTGGCTAAATCATCCCAAGAAGATTCCAAGCTATTTCTCATGCCAACTTCTTGAATACCAAGCTGAGTACCTGTGATGAATTCTTTTATTCTCCTTGAGTAAGGTCACACGGGCAGTTAGATTAGGAATTGTAAAGAGTTGGTAACTTTAAAATACACCAACCAAAAACAAACTTTACATATCTGCCCGTGTGACCTTACTCAAGGAGAATAAAAGAACTCATGACAGGTACTCAGCTTGGTATTCAAGAAGTTGGCATGAGAAATAGCTTAGGATCTTCTTGGGTTGATTGAGCCAATCCAGAGCTTCCAGAGGATGGTTAGGCCAGACCAGCTTCAGGGGTGAAGGCCAGTCCAGAGCTATAGCGACCGTGGCTTGAGATTAGCACGAGTACAGCGAGTTCACAGCGAGAGTAGTGAGTGGCGTATACCAGCGAGTGGGCGGCAGACGGTTCCCCAATTTCTGCACGTAACGTGAAGTGATGAGTACATATACTAGGATCATAACCTCATCTTAAGTCCCATTTACAATTCCCAGACTATGTCAGGATAAAGGGCAGAAGGCAGCACTGGTTAAAGATTATCAGCAACCAGCTCACCATTAAATCAAGTTCTTGATTTCACATTCTTAGAGTGAGGCAGGAGTTTATTAAATTGATTTTATGAGTTATTGATAGAAGTAAAAATAATTAAATTGCATCCATGGAAATTCTTAAGGATTTGCATTGGGTTGTTTTTAGAGCCCAATTTTAGCAACATGAAGCAGGAAAATTGACATTAGATTGTAGTGGCTTAGTCACCCCTCAACGCAACACAGTCTTCTCGTATTTTCACCAGCAACTAGTGGCTTAGTCACCCCTCAATGCAAATCTTATTGTACGTCATTTCTAATTTAGTTACCGCTAGATTCCAATCTAGTCCACCAAAGTGTTCAGTAATTGTAAGCCGTACCCATGTAACTTTTGTTAATAAATGAGTTCCAACTTCTACTCGGGGTTTCAACCTTATACACTTGAGTAGCTTATGTAAGACCGCTACCGTAGTAAGCTATAACTGGAGATCTCAAGCCCTATCCAACTCACAGGGCGTCTACCTCGAGTAGACGTAAGGCACGATCTCAAAACAGTTGCCTTAACGGAACCCAAACGGCGCAAGTAGCACTCCAAAGGTTTTACAAGATAAAGAAGGTTCATTCTTAGCCTTTCAATATTCATAAGTCTGAATTAAGTAATGGCCACAAAATAATTGAGTTTAGACCACAGTACAGTAAAGAATAGTAGGGGCAAATTCAATTTTGACGTCATAGAATTGTGTGACGTACCCGCAAGTCAACCAATCATGGCGCACAAGTCAGGCTAACGGTCACTTTGTCAAATTTATGCTGATTTCAAAGCAATAAAAAACATTGGGAAACCGCTTGAAACAATGGTCTAATGCTGGTCGGTGCATTTGCTACCGCATAAATAGCCTACATATAATTTAGATAAGAATTACGAGATGTAATAAAGTGCAGAGATAGAATTAAACAAACAATGCACATGCGCATAACAAAATTATTAGGAATATCTTATTTTTCTCTTTAATTTGATTGTAGCTCCGCTTCTACCATTGAAATTCCATTTTCATACTCACAATGTTAATATTGAATAAGACACTCTGGGATGCTCTGAGTCCACTCAGTTCATGCATAATAGAAGGTGCATAAATAAATTCATCAGTCGTGATATTCGCTATGAGAATACAATGAATTAAAACCAAAAAAGTATAATTTTCACATTACAGAGAAGTGTATAATTTTCTAGATCGAGTAACACAAAGAGGAGTTTTAGTCCAACAAATTGAATTCTGTCATATTTCAATTATTTTTCTTTCAAACTACGTAACAGAGAAGTAATATGTACTTGTTCCATAAATATTATTATTAAATGAGGTTCACGAATACTATATTAGACGGGCTTGTTAATTTTGACATTCAACCTCCCAGGCCCACTTCGTTGCGCTAGTGTTAAAATGGTTTAAACGTCGCGTTAGACTATAGCCCCAGTGGCCGAGTGGGTAAAGGATTGGAAGTAAAGTTGCGGTTATGAGAAGGTCGTACGTTCGAAGCCAGCCGTGCCCGTGAGTGTTTTCTATCATCTCGGCGTTTGAAGCCGAAGCCCCGCCCCTTCAAAAATTTACCAATCAGCGCCAAGATACAATTATTACGACATGGATTACGTTCCCGCCTGAAAACCGTTGTTGGGGTGGTCATTGCCAACCCCCCCCCCATATGATC
>VCRD01000230.1:166693-196307 GCA_006783055.1 Trinorchestia longiramus
GTGGTCTGCACACAGGACCCGCAACATTGAGACAGCACTTGCTCGTCTTCGTGTCGGGCACACGGGGCTTCGGTCACACCTCTATCGCTTTAGCATTGTGGAAGATCCCTATTGCTCCTGTGGTGCTGAAGAAAGTATCGACCATATTTTTTCTCTTGCCCTTACTATGCTGCAGAACGTACCACCATGAAAAATTCCTTGACTCCACTAAATGTACCATTCTGCTTGAAGAATTTACTTGGAGGTTGTCTCTTTCTGGAACCAACTCAAAAACAAATTGTTAAAATAGTTGCTAGCTATTTAAAATCCATAGGAAAAATTAAAACCATGTGAAATTTCTTAAAAATTGCAACATTTCAGTGAAGTGAACGGAATCTCCAAGTAGAACTACCCAGAGAAACCTTTTGTATCCTTTTTCAGCCAGGGTGCTAAATTTCAGAAAACAATAAAACATCCCTGAAGACGTAGAGCTGCATGGACCCATCTCCGAAGCTCCAATAAAAGTGAAACAAGAAGAAGAAGGAGACTCTAAAATATTATTAAAATACATCATATTTTTGTATCGACTCCAAGATCATTCTAAATTAATTACGATATTTCCGAGGCACTACAAATCTGCAAGCTTGGAGCTGATCGTATTTTTTCCCTCGAAGAACACCCCCACCAAAAGAACAATTAAGGAAAAAATATCCATTCCCTAAAAAAGCTTTTCGAAAAAAACGGAGCTGGTTATATAGGGAGCAGTGTAAAGTTAGTCTGTAATCCAACACACACCATCCATATCAGGTATGTAGGACGAAGCATTATGGTATGACGCTTGTAAAGTTTGGTTGTGCTTGGGGAATTTTAAGCAACCAACTTTAACAAAACCTAATCTAACTGCCCGTGTGACCTTACTCAAGGAGAATAAAAGAACTCGTCACAGGAACTCAGCTTGGTATTCACGGACGTTGGCACGAGAAATAACTTGGGATCTTCTTGGGATGATTGAGCCAGTCCAGAGCGTCCAGATGATGGTTAGGCCAGTCCAGCTTCAGGGATGAATGGCCAGTCCAGACCTATAGCAACTGTGGCTTGAAACTTGCACGAGCACAGCGAGTACAGTAGGTGCAGTATGTGACGTATAAGTGTACAAGTTCAGTAAGTCTAGTAAGTGGCGTATACCAGTGATAAGTAGGTGAGTGAGTATAGGGCCGGCGAGTTCACAACGAGTGGGTGGCAGACGGTCCCCCAAATTCTCCACTACGCACAAAACGGATTCAAGATAGCAACAAAATCAGTGGCGTGGGATCAGGTATATATAGTAATACGGAGCGGAAACGAGGGTAAGATCCACGAATGTTGCCAGCCTAATAAACTTTGTTTTTTTTGGAACGCTCAGATCTAATTATTTAATATAAATAAAATATATATCCCTGGGTCGTCACTAACCTTGTTAAAGAGACTAAAAATAAGGCTAATTTCTGTAATAATTATTACGACAATCTCCAGTGAGATTAATGAGATAAATGCTAACTTATACCTAATGAGATAAATGCTAACTTATATTTTAATGAGACAAATGCTAACTTTTATTTTAATGAGATAAATGCTAACTTATATTTTAACGTGCTATTGCAGAGATATGAATGGTACATTGAGTGATACAGTTCATGCTACATGCTGAAAGTTTTCTTATCAAGAACTAATCACGTCCTCGATGATGTTCACTCTCATTACATAAGCGAGATTGTTCAGGCTCAGACAAAACAGGAGTAATTCTGAGATAGGTGCGCAGGCCTGATAACATTATTGACGAACCAGCATTCTTTCACTATTGACGAGGCCCAAGGGATTGTACGACATCTCATCGAACTCTCAAACTCTATTTTCAAACCCAAATTTTCTCACATTAGAAAGCAAGACTATATATGATAATGTTTGACATTAAAACAAGATAATTCTGATAAAATACATAAAAATATTATTTCAATGTTTGTTCGCTCGTCTTCTTTAATTCACACTCATGCCTCAAAATTCTTCTTCAGTGGTATATAAAAGGTGCTTCGATAACTCTAGCCTATCTCATAGCTTAGTAGTATCTAGGTCAGTCATAATCGTTTTGGGCCAATACACCATGGCTATATAATCTTTTTGTAATTCGAGACATGGGAAGAACGAAATACCTCACCTCACTCATCGAATTTTCAAAAATCTATCACTGCGGACGATTTTTCAATTTTTGTACGTTTGAGAGCCATAACACCGATTCCTGAGATTGATAAATCGCATGGTGGATTTATGTGGCGATAACTGATTATGTAGGCCAAACTTATGTGATGTGGACTTCACTCAGAAGATAGTGAACATGGGGAAAAACTACATGAGAGTATATGTGCGATCCGCCGGTTGGGACATTTAGTGACTGGGCAGGTGAGGAGTGAGACATGGTTGCACTTTGTCTCCCTTACTGTTTGGTTTCTACTCTGAAAAATTAGCGGTCCGGCTCAAGAGTGACTGGTTTAGGAAGCCCCAAATAAACACGACAAAGAAGAAGACTGATTTAGGATGAACCTCGGAGTAATAAAAACATTTGGGAAGGCGTAGCGCTGAGTGGACATTTCTCTAAAGCGTCAATAAGCATGAAACACTAACTGTTTCAGAACTGAAAGTTGAAGATGAGAAATTGAGTTGTTTGCTGTATGCTGATGATATTGTTATGATTAGTGAATCAGGGCAAGAACTGCAAAGGATGCTTGAGATTGTTAATGAATATAGTAAAGATTTTAAAGTGAAATTTGGGTGTGATAAAAGTAACATTATGGTTTTAAATAGTGATCGGAGTCACAGAGATAGTGGAATATTAGAGAAGTGAACATGGGCAGAACTAATGAATATAAGTACCTAGAATGTATTGAGTAAAGATGAATGTGCAACAGCAAAAAATGAGAAAGGGGCACAATCTAAGCAGTGGTGTCTAAGATTAAGCAATGTAGCCAAATATAGAGCAAACAAATATGAATTTGTTAGAGGAATACAGAAGTATATTGCTGTACTTAGTGTAATGTATGATATGAATGTTTTGGCATGTACTACAGGAGATCTTAAAAATATGAAGGTTCTACAGACTAGGATAAGGAGTTTAGCATTAGGCACCCTAAAATACAGCTGTAAAAGTTAGAGGGGATCTAGGATGAAATCTGAAAGAATGATAAAGGCTGTATTGAATTCTGAAGTTAGAATTGAGTAAATTGAGAATAAATGGTAGATTCAACAAATTTTTTAATAGAATTTTAGTGAAAGTTTGAGAGAAAATTTTCTTTGGGTATGTAAGAATGCTAAAGATTCAAAAAATTGTTTCATGTCTGAATTAGGAGACCTATGGTCAGAATGAGAGGAATAGCAGGTTATGTATGCAGTGTAACAGAGGAGTAAATGAAACTATTAAACATCTGGTTTTGAAGTGTAGTAAATATAAGCACAAACTAGAGAGCTTTATGGATTAGATTTGCAAGCAGTTAAAAGAAAACCAGATGTGTTGGACTCCAGTATGAGCTACTATGTAGGAGTTAATGAAGATGTAACATGACTGTTGTGGATGCAATGAAGAATTTCCTAGTGCCTGCATGTAATACAAAAGTATGAACTTAAACAGTCAGTCACCTGGATTAGATTGTGACTGATTATCTGCTGAACATGATCTGTTTATGACAAAGCTGATTCTCCTAGTGATACCCTAACTTGGCTGATTTTTTGCATTGAAGGGCCCATTTTTTATGGAATGATTGGAGTGATCCTTAAATAATTATTTCACATGGATCTGGAACATAGGCAAAAAGCTCTAGAGGCCATCTTATTACATGTGTGCATTTTAGAGAGATTTAAAAAGGGTGTTGAGTGCCTTTACCCTTCACTTTCAAAGTTTGAGTTCAAATTAATCAACTTCAGTTAATGGAAAGAGGTTTCCATTTGAGAAAAAGGAAAAAGCTTTATTTCATTCAGGTATATGTGAAATGCACAATTTTTAATATTTGTATTTTTGAATTAGTGATCATGTTTACAGAAATTTGACCTGTCCATTTTGTGACTTGAAGTAAAAGCTTGTTGGGATACATTGAAATTATTGGAGAACTTGAAGAAAGTCAGTTTAAATCTGTCAGTCAATCAGCTTCCTGGTTCCTCTGTCACAAATCAAAAAAATTTTTCTTTTTCTTTTAAAAGGGATATTAGAAAAAACTGGCTTTGTTCTCTGTCCAGGAGAGATTCTGATATCTCAACCCATATCTGTAACTTGTTAACTGTCATTGCAATGTGGCTGTGGCACATACATAGCATCACGTCAGACATTGCTTTCAGTTGTTTTACAAAATTGATAGTGGACAGTGACCATCATGGATAAAAAACTCATGCATCTTCTTATATGGACAGATGGGATTAGGGAACACTTGACATGAGCTAATTTAATGGACAGTGATGATGAAAATGCAACCTACCATAGGCAGATAACTGTGCACTGATGGTTAATAGGCTAAGTCAGGCTGTTTTACCTGATGATGGCTTGGAGCATGGAGGGAAGGTTAATAAATTACCTGTTGTGATAGCTTTTCCTAGTCCCAATTCCAGTCCAGCCTGCTGTAACTATATTAATCCAAAATCAGGCTTCTCTCCAAGACTTTAATAATGCAAGTTTTGAAAAGTTTAGGTAACTAAATGCAATCTTATTATTCCAGCACAGCACAGGAAGAAAAGAATGATGCAGAGCAGTACTCTAATTCATCCCACAATTGTACTTATTGTGTCTAAATTAGGGAATATCCTTGTTGCCAAATTTTTAAATAATATAGCTCATAGTAAGCTCTGCCTAATTTCTGCTTTGAAAAGGAAGAAGTTACCAAATTACAGAAAAGCTTAGGCAGGCATAATATGCAGGTAGTAACCTTAACTAATCAGTATAAAGAACTATCACCACTCATGAATGCTATAAATAAGGCTCTTGAAATATTGAATGCCACTTACCAGTATACCAGACTACATCTGTTATTGTCACAAGTCTTTTGGGGACACCTGCAGCAAAGAATTGACTGATACTAGTTTTTAGAGGATCTACAGTTCATTGCATATACAAAGGCAAAGATGAAAAAGCCTTAATTAAAGTCAAAAATTTATACCATTTAGCCTCAATTTTTTTGGAATGGATTTCAGGAATGAAAAGCAAGTTCTTACATAGGGAACCCATGGCAGCATTTCAAGTGCCAAAGGTTTGGACTGAGTAATGTTAATTGCTGAGCTGCCTCCCTGATGTGTAGCAGTTCCCACAATAGCAAATACTGTTCTTTTACAAATACTTTTTCTTGTTGCAACTGCAGTGTTAATCATGCTGCAAATTATAGGGCTTCTCCCTAAATAAAGTAAGCCAAGAAGTTGAAAAAGTCAGGCAACTTCAAAAGATGTCTAATTAGGATACTGTGAAACAAGCTTTGCATGCTGATGAAACTCCACTGTCTTCTGCCTTCCTTCAAGACTCTAACTGTGACTGGCTCTTAGGGCTTGGTTCTCTCTGGTCAGGTCTAGTAGAAAGCCAAATCAAATAGTTAAAGAGATACAAATACAAAACTCACAAGAAATAAAAGCATTACAAATGAGTTTGTAAGACTGCATCAGAGCATATGTGAATTTGGTATATTGCACTAACAATTATAAGGATTGTTTATTGGATACTCTGATTAGCAATAAAAAGTAAGTTACATTGTAAGAATTTATTTGTTTAGAACAAGTTTTGAGCTGGTGCATGTTATTGGTGTTGTTGGTTGTTTAGTGTATGAGTGAAAAACTTGTGAATATGCAATACAAACAGGCATGTGATAATTGCAAAGTGTTTCAGGATTAATTGTCAGTAACTCAGAAGACTTGAGATGTGGGAGACTGAGACTGCATAAAAAGAGCACAAATAGGAAATTGGCTCTGTTCTTGCCAGAATATTTATCAATTCTTTAAAATATTCACTTTTTGATGTATTATTTTCAATTAATTATTCAATATGTATTATCCTTTCAGGTTACTACATGATGAATTAACAAATGATCAGCTATCAAGAATCTTAATTTTTCTCATTTGCGTTCTCTAATATCAACTTCTAGTCATTTAACAGTCAGTCATGGAGGAAGATTTAGGTCTATTTTCCAAATTTGCCCTACTTTTAGGAGCTCAAGAAGCTGCTCTTAAACTTTTTTTGTCCCTTCTCATAGGTGAGTATGAAAGCAATTGATAATATTGAAGGAACCCAATGTTATGCAGCTGTTAGGTTACTTCCTTTTTTCTTATTTGGTCAAATCATTCTTGTAATGTTTTTCTGTGTATTTATGTTAATGTAAATTATTATTGTGGTTTTTATTTCTGTTTGCTTTCAGTATTAGAGTTTCTACATTATATTGAAATACAGTCGTACCTCGGTACTCGACCATAATCCACTCTGAGGTGGTGGTCGAGCACAGATTTGTTCGAACACCGAAACCAATTTTCCCATAAGAAATAATGGAAAGCATTTTAATCCGTTCTTACCATTAAGAAAAATACCTAAAATATTATAAGAACGTGTATCTAAACAACAATGAAGACCTAAATGTGCACAAGCAGTACATGATAAAGATAAATAAAGCATTATGAACTATTTTGTATAATTTACACTCGTACACCACTTTCATATTTTGCTATAATTTCCTTCTTCAGTTCAATAGTGGTCCTCACTGTTTTCCTCTTTGCCTTCCCCTTATCACTGTCTTTCTTTGGACCCATTATTAAGGGCTAGAGCAACACGAAAAAGTTTAAATCTGGGAAGAAATACTCGAACAAACTGCGTACGTCTTACTCCGCTGGCGGTCTGAGTCGAACTCAGCCGCTGGCCGAGGAGCGCGTTCGGGTCGACTCGGGCTAGTCGAGTACCGAAAATCTGTTCGAGGTCTGATGCATTTACTACTCGAATTTTTTGGTCGAGCACCGCTTTGGTCGAGTATATAGGCGGTCGAGTACCGAGGTACGACTGTACAAGTCTTCATCTCCTTATTGTTCAGTTTTTTTCAATATTATGTTCTAAAATATTTTTCTGTAAATGAAGCATAAATTGATGTCCTTGTGTAGATATGTGTTTGCAATAGAAACTGTGTGTAAAGTTCTCAGGAAAAGATTTTAAAATTATACCAGATGGATTTGCTGAGGCTGTGGAACAATTGTTATAACAAAATAACTGCATACTACCCATTAATGACCACAAATTTTGGAGTAAAGGTTAAGGCATTTGTTGAATTGTAGGTTTAAATTTGCAGGATGTAACCATTTAGCTTTAAGCATTACTAAATATATTGTGAGCACCTAAGACATGCTAAAGAAGGCTGTCATTCAATCAAAGGCATTCTTGAACATGACATGAAAAATTGTTGCTAAGGCATTCTCATTGCTAGGTAATTTAGGCCTAATTTGTCGTGTGTTCTGGAAAATATGAGAAAGGGAAGGCAAATAAAATTTGTTTTGGTAGTACATTGAAATTTCCTGGGGATGACAAATGTGTCAGGGAAATTTACTTGAAAGAGTTTGACACAAATTTTCAAAAGTAACAGGAAACAACAGAAAAATTGCAATAAAATCCATGCACTTGCATGCAATTCTCTATGAGTATGTAGAGAGAAATATTGATTAAATATTGATTTTGAATGAACAAATACATTAAAGTCATAATGGGAATGACATTGCACTTACAAAAGATATACTGCTATAATATATGAATTATCAGTGTTCCTTTTATGGCAATTCCAGGTTAGCCTGGTAATCTATGTCTACTCTGCAAACGAACATCAAAACAATTGTTAATATTAACATTTAGTGCATGTTAATGAACTACAGGAACAAGATTCTATTACAATGATATGTAGAGAATAGTTTCCTTGCTCTGGCAAGTACACTTGTACATGCAGTTCATTTTCTAACTACACTGTCTATTGATTTTCTAATTTTAATAGCAAATCATTGTATTGACCCGATTCCATAACTGTAATGTTCCACTTTACATTTGTATGAGAGCAACATTTTTGCTAAGTACATTTGCACTAAAGAAGCTACTCTCACTCCAGTAGCAAACTTATTTTACTACCATGTATTTGAAGCACAAAAACTTCAGTCTAGGTGAGACAAAGCTTCCTGTTTGTATTTTCTGAAGTTAATCCTTCTCTCTGAATGACAAGAAGCATATATTGAAGACTAAAATAAGTACCTCTACTCACTGCCATGTATTCAGTAATATTTTTCCATAACTATAACATTGACATGGCCCTAGTATACCATTCTATAATATCCATGACTTAATCCAGTGTAAATTGTTACTTAGTGCAGCAGTGTATTTACTGCAATGATTGGATCTGGGGTGTCTGTATAACCAAAATTTTAAAAATTTTAACGTGCTAACTTGGTCGATTGGCTGGGGAGCGAATCTGCTTGCGAGCGGAAAGACCCGGGTTGGAATCCCGCTGCCGACATGGTTGACGCGGCTAGAAATACGGCATGGGACTTGGGTAAACAACCGAATAATTATTGAAGTAATTATCCAACCCAAGAATGGGCCAGAAGGTTCGTTCCTATAGCCTCATTCTATTCTATTCTATTCTAACTCCCATCAAACAACTTTTTCAAATCATGATGAACGCCCAGATGAAAATAAAATTAAATGATAAATGGGTATTGTTTTAGTTAGTGAGATAGTATGTTGGTAGACAGTTTGTATGTAGCATTTGTACAGCTAAAATAAACTCTTGGATGATGAACTTTATTCTCTTAATATTGATTTGCATCCTTCATAACTAACTGCTAGTATTATTGCATTGCATTGATTGTGTGTTTGTATGTTACAAAGCTGTAATCATTCCAAATATGTGATACTGTTAAGCTAGGATTGATTGCAGAACAAATATTTTATTAATTTATTCCTTGTACTTTTTCCCAGTGGCTATGTAACCCAAAGGTGGTGAATGGAGGGTATAATAACTGAATGTGAATCCAGTTGATAATCAGGGGATAAAATTTATTTTTCTCATCAAAACATGCATGAAGTGTATGGCCATTACAGATGATGCTCTCACCAAGTCACTTTTCCTCATTGATTGTGCTTTTGAATATGTTAAAAATTTTCAGGAAAGCTCTTCTACTGAAAATGTTTACATAATATAGGCTACTTCCTATTAAATTGGGTACTGTTGACCATATGTTTCATGACATAACGATGGAAGTTTTAGATTGAAGCTTAGATGTATTGATCAGGTTGGTGCAAAAGTGAGGTCCAATTTCAAGGTGTATTTAAAAAATGAAACGGCTCATAATTATGAAATTATTCGTTCATTGACATTACTATCTTTGGTTTCTAGAACATCATTTTATCTGTGGGCATGCTTATAAATCCAAGCTTGTAAAATTCTTTGTTGTGAAACACCATATGAATCCAACTTATTTTTCAATTTCTTCTCTTGACACCAACATAAGACCATCCAAATGGTTATATAGTGTCTAAAATAAGTGGTTATGAAGGAGTAGAGTCAAGAAAACATGGTAGATGAAACAAGATTTTCCAACCAAAATTTTCATGAGCTGTTTAGTCAGTCAAGCTGTGCGAGGATGAGCATCATCGTAATTGGTGATGACGCCCTTCCCTTTCAGTAAAGGGGGATAGTTTTGACTTGGCATAGAATAGAATGAAGCGATAGAAACGAGCCTTTTGGCCCATTCTTGGGTTGGTACCAAGGACTACTATAAACTTACCTTATAATACTATAAGGTTATAGTAGTCCTTGGTTGGTACCCAAGTCTCATGCTGTAATTCTAGCCAAGCGATGGTCATACACAAACTGACCACCGCGGCGGCCGGCCTCGAACCCGGGTTTTCTCGTATCGCAACCGAGTTTGCTCACGAGTCGATCAAGCTGGTGGTTTCTTAAACCTGCTTTTAAAGTGACAAAGTTGATCGCAAGCGATATTAGCAGTAATTTTTTGTTATTGTTCAACAGTTCACAATGGGCAATGCGTTTGATATCCCACCGTGCGCACTACATGATATTTTTTGGATGAAGTTCTCTTGATTGTTGAACTGATCTTCACAGACTGATTCACAATCAACAGCGTTCAACTTTATAGTAATGAATTCCCTTCTCGTCATCGGAAACAAGCCTACATAAAAGTAGGGCTTGTAGGTGACATAAATTAATAATTCACTAGAAGCAACATACTGTTGCATATTCTCCTTGAACATATCTGTGTGGGACCCATTTTACAACCTGACAAAGTTTAATAGATACTCTGCCTCTACGTATCTTTCATTTTATTTATATTGTAGGACCCTGATAACATACAGGGATGTTACTTTGTTTACTTATTGTCTATTTATACAGGTTATGGGTACATAATTTGTTTTAACTTATTCTTTCTAAGGCTACCCCTTGCTACTCGTGCACCGCTTCACACTCTACAGGCAGAGCCCCACTCTCCAACATATATTTTTTGCGGCGTCTGGTATTTCAATAGGACTCTTTAATAATGGTAAGTGATGTGATATTTTACCCTTTTTCTAATACTCCTTGTGTCTGATATTTCTATTGAATTTTTCAATGATGGTAAATGAATAGGATATTTTGTTCTTCTAATACTGCTTGTGTCTGGAGCAGGTATAAACTTTTCGAATGATTTGTTTCCTGAGATCGTTTTCACAGTTCTTTATTGGTTATTTCAATACTTCTTATCAAAAGTATTATTGAAGCCTTCTCTGATGCACTGAATGGTAATACAGCATAATTATATGGGGAATACATTGGTAGGGAGTAATGATCATTGCAAAATCCTCTTGAGGAATGAATTTGGAACAGCTAAATAGGGGAAAATAATTTTATCAAATATTAGTTATGATCAAGAACGAAATAATTTGAGACCTTTCATTTTCCACTATAAGTAGAGTAAGAATTTTTGAGAATTGAAGGTCTGGTTTTGAGTCATGACAATCGTATTTCTCGTTTTCTATTTTGAGTAAAACCAGTTTTTATTTCCTGTAATAATGTACTGCACAAATGATAGGTTGGTAATCTTGCTTTGTAGACCGTCTTTGAAGATGGAATGTTGTGCTAGGTTTTCTAGCAAAAGTTAATGTTAATCCAAATTTCCTCATTGAATGTTTCCACAGTTTTTTGTATAGTTGAACATGACATACTCGGATTAAGTTTATGCGCCAAATCTCCATGTTTTGTCGTGGACCCGATACAATATGTAGTCTCATTCAAAAGGTTACCGCCAGAGTGGATAGTCATCTAGAGAAAGGCTTGTCTGATACATCACAATAGCCATATTTCCACCACTTGACTCCCTACTGACATGTGAAAGCTTTTACTGCGTTTGGAAACACGTCACTATTGTTTTCATTACTTCTGTCATGATACTTTTCTTTTAAAGCTCCTAGAGTAGGTGATGATAAAAATTGGAGTTTTAATAGCAATCGATCCTCAAAAAAATTAATTACTAGGCTATATAAAGGACTTATTGCCAGATGGAAGTGGTATATTGCTGAAGATTTTTAAATAGTTCCCCTTCATTTAACTCTTGCTCTGATTTGATTGCGAGATACACATGTCTTAACACGTTGACTCCGAAGTGGTACATATGTGTACCACTTAGGTTAGGTTCTGTAGTTTTTTCAGATCCTTCTAGTGACTATGCGTACAAAGTGAAGTTTTACACCAATCAGGCAATCGGAGGCAACGTGTTAATGGTAAAAGCTCCTCCTTACTTCGCTAACACGCTTACAGTATTTTTGCCTCAATGACGTTTCTTTTATAAAATTATTTTGTGAAGTTTCGAAAGTCTAATTTTCTCTATCTGATAACTGAGTTTTTACTTTTAGCATGAACAAAATCTTTTATATCGTTGTTCAGGGTGAGTATTGAAATTTGTGTTATGTATTTAAAAAGAAAATTTGTTCCAGGGTACGATGTCATCCACTCGATGATCTGCGTGGTTGTTGCATGGCTGCTGCTGGTGTTTGCCGGCGGCAGTCAGCAATCCGTCATCCTGGCCAACATCTTCCAGATGAGCTACCTCCTCATTGGTGGGTCACTTATTTTTGTCTCCTCACTAGATCTTCATTTTTTTTACAAAGTCTTCTGTGGGGATACGTGCTCTCTCTCTCTCTCTACACAGTTACTGCATGAATATGTAACAATTACGAGCATTAATTGAATTCTCACAAGGTGAATGTATTACGTACACATTTTATGTTAATTGAAATGCAATCAATTTTTTATAACGAGAGAGAGAGAGAGAGAAACGTCGCAAATTGGAGGAATGCAAACCCCCTGACATGAATGATATATTATGCATTAATGAGGCCAACACAAGAAGGGTATAAACACAATTAACAAGCGTAACATTTACTGGAAAAACACACGGAAAAATACACGAAAATTACGTAAAATTGTCTTGAAATCAATGTGATCCATCTGCTCAATTCAACCAATTCTCGCTCACAATAATTATTTAAATCTCACAATGCCGAGTGGTTGCGCAATTGAAACACTATTCTATCTACGACACATCCTAAATACACACGAACTCGTCAAAAATTACTGAAAATCACTCCAGTCGATTCACTTAATCACACCTTCAACACTTAGCCAAATACACTTTCATGAATTAATAATCACTGCAATGCCATTAACCAAATTCACTGACAAAAGTTATTCAGTCCATTCTCGACGACTAACAGAGCGAAGAATTACGTTGCACTCCATTCATCGTACGCACGAACACACTCGGTGGAGCCCTACGCGTGGCATCGACACACCCTGTTGTTTACACCATGTATATGTAGGCCTCTCCCGCTGGTTCCCAACCTCCACTGGGTTAAAGGGCACAAGTTAAAGTTCTATCAATTGATATTTCCATTTGGTTCCTGTTGTCGATATTCCGAAGAAGTCCCGTAGACATTAAATCCAAGTTGCGTTGAAATCCTGAGGCTCCGAGTTAATTACTGGCGAAACTTTCCCAAGTTTATACGAACTATTCCAAGGATCCAATTACTCTGAGTAGTAATCGGAGCAGTAGTAGATCTGGCAGTACTAGTAGTTACTGTAGGTATTGTAGATCTCGATCGATCCCGATAGCTCCCGACAGATCCCGTAGATTCCGGCAGATCCTGATCGATCCCGTAGATCCCACCCTAAAATGAGAGAAAAATCATCCGTAAGTGCATGTCTTGATAGATGTTGTTTGTTTATTACGTTTATGTTGGCATTTGTTTCTTATCCCATAAATACTCTTACCTCTCTCCGATGATTCTGTCTTTTGCTTCCTTGAAGTCGGCTGCTTGCGCTAGCTTGTAGACGCGCCCTGTAGAATCGTGGCCTCATCTAGCACTGGTGTTTACACTATGACGCCTTGTTCTTTTGAACTCCCTTGATTTCCCGACTGCTGCTTATACAGTATGGACCACAAAAAAGTAAACCCAACTTTAAATGTTAATTACTTCACAGTGAATGAAGATATTTTATGTCTGTAAATTGCATTAAGTGCAGAGAAATGTTCCCCAGTAAATTGTCAACTCACATCAAATTGGTTCCACTCCTATCTCTCACCAATGAGATAAATAATAGCTGTAAAAATGAGTAAAAAATTAAAATGTCATTGTAATATTCTAAAGAAGTTTTAGATTAAAATTATTTTAAAACGAGTTATAACAGTTCACTTAAAGCATAACAGAAATGGATTTAATAGATACAGAACCGAAATGTATATTTTTATTGCAAATGGCGGCCAACTGTGTTTAAACATTTTCCACATCTTACTTTCATTGATTTCAAAGCAGATTTAATTACATCAGGATTATCTTTAAAAATATCTATTTCACTTCTAATTTGATTCTGCAATTCCTCCAAATCCTGGGGTGGTGAAAAATACACTTTGTTCTTCAAATAGTTCCACAGAAAAAATCGTAAGGTGTGAGATCGAGGCTCCTGGGTGGCCATTTAATGTCATGGCCAAGCGCTATTATTTTCCTTCCGAACATGTCTTGCAAATAATTCTTAACGATTAGTGCTCTGTGTGCGGGAGCACCATCTTGCATCCACCAAATACGATTAAAATTTATTCCGTAAGCAATCTGAAGTTGTGAAATAATTTCCGTGTTTAACATTTGCAAATACTCGTCATTATTTAGCGTTGTAGCATAAAAAAATGGTACAATTACCGATCCGGTGCCGCACAAACTCAACCAAAAAGGCACATTTTCTCTACTCATGCTGATTTCATAAGTATTTTCTTTAGGAGGATGGTTTTTCGGCACATAATGTCTACAGATCTGCTTATTTACTGCTTCATTCATATGAAATGCGCATTCATCTCCCACCACTAACCGTTTAGTAAAAATTTCTGGACGTTCAGCGAACCAGTGAGCAAATCTTAAGGGACGAGAATAATCTCCTTCAAGTTATTACTTAACTTTAGCTGTGCAAGGATAATATTGCAAATCATTACGAACAATTCTTTGGAAGGAGGATGATGACCATTCTGTGCCATTTCTTCTATTAGATACCTTAGGATTTTTAGTTATTACTTGTCGAACACGTTCAATGTTTTCGTTGGTTCTTACAGTTTTCAATCGTCCTGAATTTCCTTTGTTTAGACTTGAAATAGTACTATGTGTTCTAAATTTATTAAGTCTTCCAGACAGTCTTCTTGGTTGGAGAGCTTCTTTCAGGAAATCTTTGTTCGAATTCATTTTGAACTTCCTTTAAACTCTTTTCTTTCTGCGTAGACGTTGTTGATAAAAATGCGTTTTTCATTCGTGAGTTTCATAACGATGGGCTTTGTCTTCGTGTTAATTTTCAGACGATTTAGACTTTATTTATATTCTAACCTATAGCTTTGTATCCACGATACGTATTTCTGCGTGAAATGCAGCAAATGAAACTTATGTATTTTTTATCGAAAGTTACTAATTTTTAAAAGTTGGCTATCAATCCTAATTTTAATATACTTAATGTGCAACTCACATTTTTACAGCTATTATTTATCTTATTGGTGAGAGATAGAAGTGGAATCAATTTAATATGACTTGACATTTTTATGGAGAATATTTCTCTGCACTTAATGCAAATAACAGGCCTAAAATATCTTCTTTAACTGCGAAGTAATTAACATTTAAAGTTGGGTTTACTTTTTTGTGATCCATACTGTATAATCCGTTGGTGTTTTCTAGAAACACACCTCTTGACTTTTAGCCCCTCATTTCGCCTTTGGTCTTGCTTGAAGCTGTTGGCCGTTGTTCCGTTGGCCTCTTATCCGATGATTCCCACGTTTCGAGGTCTCGCTGAACATATTTCAACTGCTAGGCGTTCAGACTTGCTTACGCTGCTTGTTTTGTTTGTGTTTTGCTGCGCGGCGGTGGTTGGGCTTTAACCCATTAGCGCCCATCATGCTATGTATAGAAGGTCAAATCCATATGAAATCATTCACTTTAGCCCTATATTCTAAATGATTCGTTCTAACGTTGGGCATAAAAAAGGTGTAGATATAAGGGGAAATTTACGCAATGTTTCGTTCGGTGGAGAAATAACTTTGGCGTTAGGCTAATTTAGCCTTTATAGCCTGTCCTAAAATTAGGACATTGGGGCCAAATGGGTCAATGGGTCTGAGCCCAACTGCTCGCATTCCCCACGTACCCATTCACCTTCACACATCCTTACATATTAACACATCACTATACTTTATCACTACTATCACCACATCACTACTACCATCACACTTTATCTCTAAAGCATCTTTCAGGCTTTTAAAGGTGTCAACTCATTGATATTTTTTTTCAACAAACTATTTACATATACATATTTTAGGTTTTATTTTTAGATACATTGAAATACCCATGCATTTTAATGCAATTGATTTTTTCGTCATTCTGAAGTTTTAATTTTTTCCAATCATTTTTTCATGAATGAACTTACGAGAAAGCATGTGCTTCCCCATTTAAGTATAACGGGTTGCTAGAGCTGGCTACGATTGGCTGCTCGTGGGCATTACTAAAGCTCATTCGTCTGTCCCTATTGCTTCTTAGGTATTCTTTTAAAAATTTTACAACTTTTTAGATTTTAAACATCTGTGTTTGTTGTTTGTTGAGCTCGTGCATGTGCTGTGACATTATTTGCGCAGGTTACTATGTTACCGCCACCACCTCCTACGACATCAAGTGGACAATGCCTCACTGTGTTCTGACTCTACGCCTCATCGCCCTCACTTGGGACCTCTATGATGGTGCTCGCGACAAGGTCAGTGCTGATGCCTGTGGCACCTTCAAATCCACCTCTGAAAGTTCTGCTTTTGATCGTTTTACATACTCAGATGTTGCAACACATGTTACGTTGTAATACATGTATCCTTATCACACCATTAACTTGTTTCTGTTGGTTCGATCATGTTTGATTAGTTGACATTCTCATTATTCTAGTGGGAGGACCCCTTGTGCGTAATAGTTTCTGAAACGGTTATAACCGTCCATCCTTCTTAACAACCTAGAACTTGTAATTTTGTTCTCATATTTTGAAAGTGCACAGCAAAGATTTATGACATGCAGCAGTTTTAGCACTGTTTTTCTTCTATCAGATGAGAGTAGCAATGTTTTTCTTATATTTTAGAAGGGCATTTATTTTGCAGTTCTGTACGTGCTGCACAGAATATTCGTTCTTCTATCCGTGCTGAATATTTTTGTCGAAACGAACTTCTGTTGTCTTGTCCGATATCTCATTATGATTGTTTATTTCGTCAATATACATGACAGAATGGTCAGAAGAACGATCATTTATCTTTTTATGCAATTAACGTATCCAAATGTCATTGATAGTATTTCTAAGATTACAATCGTTTCTTTTGTACACAAAATTTACTGTATGGTGAATATGGGAAATGTAATTTTTGCAGAGCACACTGTCGAAGGAGCAAGCAGAGACAGCACTGACTAAGTGTCCGTCGCTGTTGGAGATCGCAGCACACACTTACTTCCCTGCGTCGTACATGGTCGGCCCTCAGTTCAACATGAAGCGATACCTCGACTTCACTCACGTCAGTCTGGGTCTCAATGGGTTTCGCGCATCTCAAGGGGCTTTATATACATTGAATGTTTCATGTTTTTTTGTTAGTTGATATATTCCTGTACTAGAGTATAATTTCTCAGTAAATAGGTACTATGTTTTTCTAGAAAATAATATTGACTGCGTACGCCTAGTTTGTCTTCATCTAGTACAACTAAGAATGCGACTCTATAATTAGCGTATTAGCACTTTGGGAGTGATACACATTTGTTGAGTATAGCGCAGTGAACGAAAACCATTAAATTTTCTCTCTAGTGCCCTGCTGTGAAAACTAGAAATTTTATTGAACTACCGTACTCAATTGGTGTTAGAAAGCTCGTGCGACAACTTCAGCGACTTTGCTGGCTCACTTGTGTGTCATTTTATCCGGAGTTTGTCTCGATGAAAGACATTCTTGAACTTTCATTTCTTTGTTTGAATCTGATTATCACTGGGGTTTCACTAAACTGGTAATGGAAACGTAGAGCGAGAGGACTTGGAAGCCTCTAGTACTCCATAAGTAAAGAAGAGGTGGGCATATCCTATAACTGCATGTTCTTGTCACTGGTGTACCTATGGGAGCTTGCGCTCTCCAGTGACATCCGAGCTACTCGCTGTAGAGTCAACACCACAAGTTGTAGTAGGCTGGTGTGATTTTACTTTTGTAGCTTTAAAGTTTTACCTTTACTATATCAACTCTTTCTCTCTCGTAAAGATCAGCTTGCCGAGTAAGCTGCCTATTATGTGTCTCCCATACTTTGTCTATTTCCTCGCCAATTTTTCTTTTGTTGAGATGCGCTCTGCTACTGGTAAGACACTGAGCTCATGCGGTAACACTCTTCAAGCTCATGTTCTTTGTGAGTACAATAAAACAAATCTGATTAAGGTATCTCATCAATAGCCTTTGTAATACATTTCTTCAATTTTAGTTTGTAAATATAGACACTACAAATAATATAAATATATATAATTGCTTACCTAAATAATTATTTAAATAATTAATTTGATTATGAATATTCTAGCTACATTAAAATGTATTGGTCTTTAAATTGACAATCTTTCTGGACGTGCCGAAGGCAGTCTACATAATATGAAAAAAAATAAAATAGCAACTAGGATATTACGTACTGTGTGAAGGCTGTCTTGTAGGATCTTACCTCTGCAAATCTATCGGTTTTCTTGTTAAAACGAACGTACTTGTGCCAGTGTGTGAAGATTGAGGACCGTAAGTGTGATGGTTGATTTTCTTTCATCTAGCTCCTTGCTCTTTCTTTGATGCCTGTGTATGATTTTGGTATCTGACGGCATTGGATTTGGTTAGTAACCAAAGAATAGACCACTCGGTTCGTTCCTGTTGCTATATTTTATTCTATTTTAGTACTAGTAATAATAATTACCACAGCAATAGCAGTAATAATATAAAAGTTCAGATGATATCAGCTTTTGTTTAGGTCTTGGAATCCTCTTAAACTGCAGGCATTGATAGTTATAGATGTACTTCATCTAGTTATTGGTTTTCTCTGATATAAAAGTGTTATGTTAATGTAAGTTATTTTACAGGACAATTTAGTAATTCAGTGAATATATATGCACCCCGTAGGGCCGGCTGTTTAGCTCCCACTTGCCGGACTCCCTGCACGCCGGCTTCACCCGTGGCTTATTGGGGCTGTTCTTCGTGAGCGTGTATCAGGTGGCCAGTGTGTGGCTCACGGAGGACTACCTAGTGACTGATGAGTTTGCCGTGAGTGCTTATCTTCTTATGCTCTCTGTCCTCGGGTCTTCATGCGGGCTAGCTGTGTATAGAACAGTATGTCTGAGTGCATTAGCGAGCTGTGCCATGGACATGAAATGCATGTTGGAGGATCTTCGTGCTAGGTGGAGAGTAGTTCTCATTTGGTTGTTTTTTATGATTGGATCAATATTAAAGCACTTAGAGACTGTAGGAATAATATCTTTACCTTTTACTTGCTATAATTCTCGTCAAATATTCTTCCTGTGCTTTTAACCTGTCAATTCTGTGATAACTTGCATTTGATTCATGTACTTATCTCTAGCAAAAAAGAAGAGTGGAAACATGGGAACTTATTGTAACGTTGGTGTTGTTTATTGTTACTGGGAGGAAAGCAATGGTTCTATTATTGTTACTTGGTTCAATTTTCAAGTAAGGAATTGTGTGCTTTCATTTAATCAGTAGGCTCCTGAAAAATGTTTTACGCAAAGCGTTAATACGGTGCTTTCAAATTCGAAATTCGCCCCAGTTACACTAGTCCGGAGAAAAAAAATGTAAGTGGAGTGATGCCAATAGGTGTAATGTGGTCAGCCCTGGAGTCACCTTGGTTCATTCATTATTTAATCTCGTTTACGTCATAGTTCTAAGAAAAAGTTTCCTGATGAGACATACGCTGTTACTCATAGAAATCTTGACACTTGACTCTGCTTCTGCTTTGAAAGTTGAAGTATATGTATTTGTTTGGAGCAGGCGCTGCCATTGCTGCAGAAGATGGTGTACTTGGCGCTTTGGGGAAAGATCACACTCTACAAGTACAACTCGTGCTGGCTGCTTGCTGAAGGCGTCTGCATCATATCCGGTGAGTGATCGTGCTTCCTCACACACGAAGTCCTCTACATCTGGGAAGGAATAACTTAAAAACGTCTTTATACTTTGGAATATTTTGCTGAAAAATTCCTTGTAATTTGGTAGATACATTTTAGCCGATTTTTTTACAGCGTGAGAAGTAGGCATGCAAACTCAGTTCTTGCTGTAATGATATTTAAACGATACAGAAGTTACTGGTTTGGTTGACTATGGTGTTACGAAAAATAATAAACACCGAGTATCAACCATCGATGCACTCCATTTTCGTGGGTTAGTCACATCGCTACAATACACCTTCGTGATGATTGCGTCTATTAAGGACTATAATATTATGTTGGACATATGTGTTCTAAGAAGCATTTGTGGTTTGACTCTAGGTCAGTGATGATATCCATTAAGCTTGTGTTGAAGCTGGTGAGGTAATAAATTCGTACGATCAAAATGTAAAGAAATATGAAAAATTTGTAATGCTATTACTGCACTGTTCCTAATCTTCAGTTTAAAAAAAGTATATACTGAAAATTCCTTTGAAGCCTCTTGTTTCGTCATATATTTGATTGGTTTGTGTTCACGAGAAGAATTCTCCGTAGATATAAATATAAGTTTTTTTGGAATTATTCATGGATTTGAATCAAACACTTCAAGGTTTTGGTTTTCCAAGGTCTTAATTCAACGAGTTTGAGGAGTGCTGGGTAAGAGGCACGTGTCGGTAGAGAACGCAAGAGCATGAAATTGAGATCGTAAGAGTGGCCGACGCGTTTTGGCCTGGAATACGTCGACGATCAGGGCCTGGTTTTGCTCTGTCTCCTGTTGTGATGTGTATGAAGCTTTGTTGTTAAATTTTTACTATCGAATAAACGGGAACCAAACGATGTAAACACGGAAACGGAAATGTTCCTTCATAATGAGACGGAAAAGGCTATTCAGAACAGAGCCTTGCGAGATCGTGAACTGGATTTTTTTTAAGTAACCACTAGTGGCAATACGTAAAAAAGCGGGTACGCTGTCTTGGTAATTTCTTTTCTCGCATCTACTATGCATATTTCTGCTAGTCGACAACCAAGACTTAACGCCACTCTATGTGTAGATTTTTATAATTGTATAGAACCGGTGATTCAACAATCAATTATCTTGACTGAATCATGGAAGAGAAGTAAAATGTACATTCAACCACTAATTGTCTTTGTTTGTATATTTGTGCAAGTTTAATCTCTGGATTCTTCTAGTGTTCGTTTTCAGGTGCTAATTCATCTCAGCAGGACCATTAGTTAACATTACCGTATTCCGCCTCCTGCCACAACACATGCTGTAGCTCGTGTACGGCACTCAGCTGACTTGCTGAACTCGTCTCTGCAGGTTTATCGTACAACGGCCGTGATGCGAGCTCGGGTCTCGAACGCTGGGATGCCTGCAAGAACATTAAAGTTGCTCTCAATGAGATGGCCACCAAGTTTAACCATATAATTGAGTCCTTTAATGTGAACACCAATGTCTGGGTCGCTAAGTAAGTGGCGCCGCATCTGTGTTTCTAATTTATTGATACAGTGATTGCTTCACTCTATTATAGGGTTCACTGTGGCTCTCTGTGCGGTTCCCACTTTCTTTCTCTTTGGAAATGTTCGCTGTTATCAAGTTTCCTTCAGCACCTGATTTCCATGGACGTTCTTACTCTTTGTCTTGTCATTTTCAAATTAATTGTAGCTGTTTATACATCTTCAGAGTCTGTGATGTGATGCCGGCGTGTTTGTTGGGGGGTGTTGATCGAAGGTTAAGAATAACAGTGGTCTCAATATTCGTTTACATTTTCTTCAACTATCAAAGTTTAATAATGATATTCTGGGGTTGGATGGTCGTTGATGTTAAAACTCAAGTGTGGTCAGTTGGCTGAGTTGCGTCTCGTGTGCACATGTTAAGACCAGTCGAAAATATTATTGCTAGACACCGAATCAGCGTGGTTTGCTTTCGGTTTTGCAGTGACGTGAACGTTTTTCTCTAGTTCGTTGAGTTTAAAGTTCAATGTGCTGTTTGAGATTTTCCGTAGCAGATCATGTTGTTGGTGTGCTGTAGATGCAGCAACGGCACTATAAGTGTAATTGCCTTTCAGTGTCTAGTTGCAAAATGTTATCTTGGACAGTAGTACGTTAGTTTTTGAGGGGTCCTGCTCCATGCTCTCGTAAAAGAGGTGATGGAGTTCGTTGGTCTGCAGGAGTTTAAAATATTCGTTTCAAATTGGAAAACGTTGCATTTTGTCAGTGCGTGTATCCAAGGTAAACTTGGGATGTAGAGTGCGGTTATTACTGATGATGCATCGAGTTCTACTCAGAAACGCAGTTTTACAGGACCTATTGCAAGGACAGTCGTCGTTTTCATCGTGGATTTAATGTAGGAATCTACTCAGACTTTGTATTTGATTCACTCCTCTATGGTTTAACCAAACAATTGGCTTTGCTTCCAAATGCTAACCATCATCTACGCTGTTGCTTCTCTGCTGCGTATTTTATTATCCTACTAACAATTTCGCATCTCTTATCTACTCTCTATCTTACTAAATTGGCCTGACTTTGAGCTGAAGACGTTTTGCTAGATTTTCGAACTAGTTGTTCCATTCAAACGAGTTTAAAGCGATCTGTATTGTTATAGTTATTTCTAGTTTAGATTTTTTCGTATTCATGATGTAGCGAGGCCAGTATGATGTGTTTGGTGGTTTTTATTCCTATCCACAGGGGAAAGATGCTTTTAAAATTGTGTTCGCTCAGAAATTTAGAGTTACCTGGTGTACCAATTTTTGATGAATTCGTACAGTATCTCTGTGAGTGTGCTTTATGTGGTCAGTTTCATACCTCACATGATTCACTGACGGTTCCTACCCTGAAACCAATAGTCATGGACTATTTGTTTAAGTTAGTTTTCATTTGACGTGTTACATTAATTGTCCCTTTTAGCTTCCATTCTTGGCATGGATCTCGGTGGGCCTTCTTTATGACTCATTTGTTTTATGCCAAGTTATGCTGCTGCTAACTTCTTGAATTGCAGTTGCTAGGTGTTGAATAGTATTCTTTATTGCTTCGATATTGAGTTGACTCAGTGCAATTAATATGGAAATGTTAAAGTGTTGTGTGCTCGCTTCTCTCTGTCAGCGGTGTAGATTCTTCGCTGTTCTGAGCCCTCAATGTCGACTGCCTAATTCATTCTTATTGTGCGTCCACGATCTCTGGATTCTTGTCCAACTTTTCTGATATTCCAGATGTGAATACGCGACTGCCTGTATCTGTGGTAATCGAAAGACATGCAATTGTAGTGCTTTCGTTCATTCAATGTCGTACTATTGTTAAATCAGTGAACGTTCTAGATAAAGTAAACTGAACAGCCTGTTTTGTGTCTGTTGAACTATTTTGTTGGACTGATCTTATTGTTGCTATTATATGAATTTATTCTTCTCTACTATGAATCCCTATTGCTTCAACTAGCAAGGCTTTTTATATTCAAAATAGATTGCACTCTGTGCCCTGCTGTTGATTAACTAGTAGGACATTTTTCTGCGAGATTTCGTTCGCATGACCTGCTATTATCCGTCGTTTCCCCGCGTTGATGGATGCTATGCTTTACCCTCTTATTATCATACGACCCAGATCCTTTTATTTCTTATTACATCGTAATAACGACTTGTTGAGGAGTACTGAAGAAACACATGAACCGGTACTCGCAAATTTGACGAGTAGATTGCACTGCACAGTTGTATAGGATTTTGCGTTTGGCATTGTTTCATGTTGCAGACGCATATGTTTGAGGTACTTGTGAGTCTTAATTGGGGGAAACGGTAGTATAAACCAAATTCAGTAGTTTAGCAGGTCCTGAGCAAAGTGCGTCTCGCTTTCAGGCATCCCCAATGTACATAGATCCCATGCATAAACGATAGTAACTTGTGAATCGTTGTATCTCTTTTGTTGTATTATCAAGTATCGAAAGATAGAAGAGATGCCTGAAAGATTAGAGATAGCTACTTAGTTGTTTGCCCTTTTAACTAATTGCTGGTTGGCTCTTAGAGTGTTGGAAAGAGCCTTGAATCGCTTACTTCATGTTGTTATTGTGCTGTATATTGAGATCGGATTTTGTTCTAGAAAGCGTGGACAAATTTTCAGTTGTACATTGACATTGGATTTTGTTGTTCTAGAAAGCGTGGACAAATTTTCAGTTGTACATTGACGTTGGATTTTGTTGTTCTAGAAAGTGTGGACAAATCTTCAGTTGGCAGTAAATATTTTGAAGTTATTTCGTTCGGCTTCCAGGCCGAGTGTTTACTGATGGTGCTCTTATTGACTTCTAATTGCGCTCGAGTCTTTGCGTATGTGTGGGCGGAAGAGTGTTTATTCCCCCTTCGCAATCCGAGGTGTTTTTTATTCTGGAGTCGCTGTTTTTTATTTGAACACTAGATGGTCTAGGTATAACAATATACGTGTTTGTACTTAAATCTTTTCGACCACTCAGATAGTGGGATTAATTATCGTCGAATCTGAAATAGTATTAACTCTTTATTAGTTTGAATTTGGGTGTATTATCTCCATAATTTATGCTTCAGAGTTTAGTATACCTCTATTGTTTTTGATTGCAATTTAGACTACGCAACTGGGAAGTGTTCTTTGATGGTGCACGCTGCTTTGGGTGCTTGGTCAGAATTATTACTTCTTTGGCCCATGTTTATACAGTGATTTGCCTTTATGGTCCGTGACGGGCTAATCGTCATGCGACTCTGTCGTGTTCCTCTTTGTTGTAGTTTTTGCAGCGGACGATCTTCGAGCTTTTCTTGCTATGTTGGAATGCCTGTGGCGTTGCAGTGTTGTAGGAGACATGGTGTGTATTTATTTTTATCTTCCCTCTGTAGGTCTTGCTTACTCTGGCACAGACCCTGTCACGGGCACCCCGAGCTGGACGACCTCCCGCAACGTTATTGTGTGGCTGCACGAAACTGCTCACACTTTTAAACTCTATGTTGTTTCCTTCAACATTAACACTAACGGATGGCTTGCTAAGTAAGTCAGTTTTTGCTTCTCACTCAAACTCCCCCCACTCTCCTTTAGTCTCCACGCCTGGTTTTGCTGCCACATCTTTGCATCATCCAGTGCCTGTAGCTGCTTGGTGTTTGGGCTCTATCTTTTGCAAAAATGGATTCTTCTATGTTCTGTAAATATCCTGAGGTTTTTATTTGGTGTTTAGTTTTTTGTAGACAATTTTTTAACTAAAGGAAGTGGCGTGGTATACCACTTCTGGTATGTATATTCTTTAGTTTTCAAAAATCATTTTTATGTTGAGAGATGTTCTAAGTGACGGCTCGACTTAATCATAAATGCTTGGTAGTATTTTTGTAGTTCTGGTCAACATTTCCTACAACACTTCATGTATTGCATGAATTGATTTTTAATTTTGCCGAGGAAGTTTGTACACAAGAGCAATCCCTCCTTATTAAAAATAGCGTATGTTGTCATGGTTCTGAAGTAATTATCGTGTCGCTTGCTTCGCTCGGTCTAAGAAGTAAGAAACATGTGCAATATTATCTATTACGGAGTAAAACGTTTATTCATGTATGGGAAACAATTTGTCAGTATTTATTGAACCTCAGTAAACGAACATGTGCAGATACGGCGCCACGGGGCTTCGTTTTATGCCTGCCTCGGTAACGCAAGTTATTGAGTCTGAATGTAGTAGTCAAATTCTCTTAATAGTTGTGTTAATTTGAGTATTTATCATAATATATTTTACACAGAAGACATCCCTCGTTGCATATGATCTATAATTAGGCAACTAGAAGGCAAGGCATCTCTGTAGCATCACTCGTGAATGCAGTTATGTTAGACATCGGCTTGTATTTGATAATGGTTTTGCCAGCTGGACTCTGACGTAACTCGATGCAGATAAGTTAGTATAGTTTCAAAGCAGTCGCTTACGGCAATGGAGGTACAGCATCTAGTTGAATACCGCTTGGATACTGTTGTGCCAATGTTGGTAGTGCTGTACTATGTCGATAGAGCTCCGTTCTTCTCTTTCTCATGAGCATTGTTCATTAGCGTGTCTATGGAAATGGCTCATTATATTTGTTAATTATAGCTCATGCCGCCTCCTAGTCTGCTATGTCACTAATTACTTTTTATGCTGATGGGAATTGAGATTGAAATCTCATATTTAACTTGATCGTACAGTAGTGTTTTGGTCGGACCTCATGATTATAAGTTTGTTAGTTAACTGAATCTGCTCAAGTTCTATTCGGGCTTCACTTTGGGCTTTCCGTCCGTGTCGCAGTAATTCAAGAGTGTATCCATCAATGAGGTGTGTGGCATGACCAAAGCAGGCGTGACATCAGAGATATAGACCTGTGTGGGTAACATGTTCGTGTGCTGCGTGTAGACCTGTCATCACCCCGCCCAGGTACACACTCTAGTGGCCAGGTACACACTCTAATGGTCAGGTACACACTCTAATGGTCAGGTACACACTCTAATGGTCAGGTACACACTCTAATGGTCAGGTACACACTCTAATGGTCAGGTACACACTCTTATGGTCAGGTACACTAATGGTCAGGTACACATTCTAGTGGTTAGATACACACTAGTGACCAGGTACACTCTAATGGTCAGGTACACACTCTAGTGGCCAGCCACACTGTTGTGGCCAGGTACACACTCTAGTGGTCAGATGCACGCTCTGGTGACCAAATGCACGCTCTGGTAACCAGGTACACACTCTAGTGGCTAGGTGCACACTCTAGTTGCTAGTTATGCACCTTGGTGACCAGGTACACACTTTAGTGACCAGGTACTCACTCTGGTGACCAGGTACACACTAATGGTCAGGTGCAACATTTTGTCAAGGATGAGAAGTTTGAGGTCTGCCAATCAACACTACTCGCATGGAGGTACTCGTGATGAACTCGGATGTTTCTGATAGAGCTCTGCTATGATGATTGCTTTGCATTTCTATATATAATGGCCTTTGGAATAATGTATTGAAATGGTGTGTTAAAATGGTGTAAAATAGTCAATTCCCTTTCAGTTATCATGTGTGATCTAGAACGTGTGTTATACTCAGATTCTCGTTCAATCCCATTCCCTCTCCGGGATAGATTAACAGTCTTTTGTTGATTGGATTATACCGTCATAAAACTGCAATTCTCTCGTTGTGATGATTCCTCTCTTCAAGAGGTTGGAGGAGAGGGAGAATTTGTAAGCACACATTGGTGACTCCACGCTTCTTGGTGGTATGTAAGAGTTCCGAGCTCGTCTCAAGCGGACATGCTAATAGTGTCAGACCTCCTTGTTAGCGCCACTTCAATGTGTGAAGTTCCTCAGAGGCGTCTTGAGCTACCTTTTGCGAGTTCAGCAGCACAGCTTTGGAGAATCAGATCAGTTTCCTAATGAGCGGATCCCCGAATAACGTTCTAACGTGTTTACAATTGCTTTATATAATTTTTGTCGGTTGAAGTGTTCCAACCGACTGTCTCGTGACTCATTCATTTTGAACTTTTTTTAATTAAATATCGTTTCCTACTAAGTTAAGTCTATTTTTGTTCGCTACTCCTCGTCAAATTCGTGAACAAGTTTTGTACTTCCGTGTATGCCAATCTTTGTTTATGTTAGCGGAATCGGTCTTGCTTCGAGCACCTGAGATTGCCAGCGCTTCATGTGCTTGCAACTATACGCGTCGCTCGCAGCATCCAAGTTTGTAGTGGCGTCACGCTCTCACGTAATCAATCTCTTTGTAAGTCTGAGTTGTTTAAAGCTTCAGAGGGTGGCCTCATTTCGCAGCTTCCATCGTTTTCTTTTTACTAGTTCACAGTTTAATATTATTAACTTTGGCTTGATATTTGCTCTCTGTTTCTATGTCTTGAACGTCACTAGTTGATCCAAGTGATTGAGTCGCATGTGAAGTCATTTGAAAAGTTTTCTAGTTCAGATACTGTGCAGAAATTAGCATTAGCTAAACTTACTCTTCTTTGAGTACTTTCATTTACCTCTACGAATGCATCATCTCTTCTTGTGATCAGCTTTTTCCTCTTAACCTTGTGGAAACGTTAATCGAGCTCTCTATCCCTTCAGTTTACTATTATGTACGTTGTATGGCTATCGTATTGCACCGCAGCACTGACTGTGAGCACGGGGCATGTTAGAAGTCGTTGCTCATGCTAGCGTCACGCATGCTATGTTTTTTGTGTTTGAAAGTTATTGGCTCATCTATTTTTGTCTGTCTGTGTGGGTTATTTTAGTATTGTGTCTACTTCATTATCGTGGTAATTGTATTAATTGGAGCATTCATTGGTATTATATAATTGCATGATTTATTTATTATTTGTCAGGCGTCATATTCTATTGCTTGTGGTTGGTTGTGTTATAGTGTCTGTATTTGCTTGTTAACTGACATTTTAAATGGCTTTTGCATAACTAGTCGCTTCTTGTTTGATTTGCGGTGTGTGGTACGATTACACGTGTACAGAAATTACTTCATTTTTCTGCCCCACTCATTAACCCTAACGTTGTGCCTATTCAGTCCTGTTTGTCTATTTCTGACCTTGCTTTAGTATATGCTCATTTTTTATGCGCGTGCTTCCCCAAAATTGTGTGCTCAAGGAACTTGTCTTGACCTATAGCATTACTTACAGACTTGATGTTTCGTGGAGTATTGGTTACGATCCAGAGCTTCACTTGGGAAAGAGGAATTTTGACAGTGCTGGGGAATTAGGGTTCCTCAATTTTAACTCTAGTTACTCACCATAGAACTTGCTACACTTGTGATGTGAAGCTGTTGTAGGTTTATCTCAGTTGTAAAGTAGGCTTTATCTTACTTTTCTTTGCTTCTCCTAATTTATTGTGAGGGCTTGCCTTCTGTGCAACTGACCTCCAGACCGAAATTTATATTTTATGTCTTGTTCTTTTCTATATTGTCTCGTGCAGCTGTTCATAACGCTCTTCGAGAAGATGCAGTGGACTCTTTTGTTTAGAAATTCTTTTGGGGCGAGTTTACGAGACTCAATACATTAAGTATACATACTCGCTTTGATTGAATGGCCAGAGAATGCTGGAGTCGAGATCCACTCGCTGTTTGTGTTCTAAGTTCAGTTTGATTCATCATGAATCTTACGGGATTCTTCAAAATCTCATATGGGCAACATAAACATTTAAATGGGCATCAATGTTTCTTTGGTGCTATTTCTCTTTTAAAAACGAATTTGGTAAATGATATCTTTTTTCTGGCTGTGAGAACTAAAAGAACACTGGTAGGTTCTGAGGAAATCATGAGAATCTTGTTTTTGTAACGTCTCATTAATTATCATAAAAGCTATAATTTTATTTTCTTAAAATCGATGTAAAGATATCTATGCGTTATTCTGAACATGAAATCTTCTCTACTATTTTAAAACACTCTTTGAGCGAGCCAGATCCAATATAATTTTATTCCATCATTTTGTGAATACGTTCACATTTGCGAATATTAGTCTCACTTCTGAATAAATGTAGATTAATATTAATTGCATGTACATAAGCCAGCCAACTTACACAAGACTAGGGCTGAATTGTATATACAAACACAACCTGCTCTATTGTATATACAAGCACTGTATACGTTTGTGTGCGCGTAGGTATGTGTACAAACGACTCAAGTTCATGAACAACCGCAACATCTCAACCTTCTCGGCGCTGATGTTCCTGGCTGTGTGGCACGGCCTCCACTCCGGTTACTACGTCTGCTTCTTCCTTGAGTTTCTCGTCACTTTCTTCGAGAGGAGTGTGAGTGTCCTGTGTGTAGCGTGAGTGTCCTGTGTGTAGCGTGAGTGTCCTGTGTGTAGCTTGAGTGTCCTGTGTGTTCTGTGTGGAGCTTGAGTGTCCTGTGTGTTTTATGTGTAGCGTGAGTGTCCTGTGTGTAG
>VCRD01000230.1:197242-275204 GCA_006783055.1 Trinorchestia longiramus
GCTTGAGTGTCCTGTGTGTTTTGTGTGTAGCTTGAGTGTCCTGTGTGTTTTGTGTGTAGCTTGAGTGTCCTGTGTGTTTTGTGTGGAGCGTGAGTGTCCTGTGTGTAGCTTGAGTGTCCTGTGTGTTTTGTGTGGAGCGTGAGTGTCCTGTGTGTTTATTCAGGAGAGTGTGAGTGCTTCTATAGCTTGCCAAGATGTATTCAAATATCTTGGTGTTTTGAGGGTGACGGGAGTGTCACAATGATTATGATTATATGGGAGGGTTGGAAGCGCATTTCTTTTTTTTTTTGGAAACAGTTTGATTGCTCAAATATTACCCTTTTGCCTTTCGCGAAAAATTCTGATTAATTATAATCATGGTCAATTATACGTATTGATCATTTCTAGAAAATATAATTCATCACAATAAAACTCATGTCTTGCTCTATATGTGGTTGATGTAACGTGAGAGGAGTACAATTACCTAAGATGGGTATCCTCTGTTCTTGATACATTACGTATATATGGTGAGAATGGGTGCATCCACCTAACTTCAGTGGAATTCGAAGCCACCATCGGCTGAGTGGCTGAGTTTGGAAAATATGTAAGATAATTATTTATATGAATATTTAAGTTGCTTACAGAAAATGTGACGTTAAATATGATGGACAGGTTGAGTCGCTACTGAAGAAGTACCCGAAGTGCCAGGAACACCTGGACTTGCCCTTCGTGAAGCCCATACGTCTGGTGTTCATGAAATGCTACCTCATGGTCTTCTTCGGCTACTGCCTCGCGCCCTTCGTACTGCTCAAGTCGCACAGGTAATCGCGAGGTGTTTCGTTATTGTGCATAACTCAGGCTATGATTCATTTTAATTCATAGCAGAGGGAAATTTGCAGTGGGAATCACGCGGGCACAGGTACACTTGTGACCAACTGATGCCAACACAGCGTTGCGTGGCTACTGCTTCTTCGGCCTAATTATCGAATTATAGCTGAGGTTTGCTCCTGAGATACATTGGTTGTCTTTCAAATACCCAAATCTAATGAGTGGCCAATGCGATGCATCTTCTAAGTACGTCAGGTTAGGATCTTGGTACAACTTTGAGCTTCAAAATACTGTACATAATTGGATCTGATTCGTTTTGCGTGCATTTGTCTTCTCTGGTGATTCAGTTTGTAATACTACGCTTTATCACTGAGAGATGTTCAGCATTTATTCATTCTGTGAAAAGTTATCCACTTATATAATAGACACTGTATCTCCCTCCCTGTGCAAGTAATCATTAGATGAGAAAATCGCATAGGAAAACGAGTTTTGATGTAAGAAACGTGTGTGTTGCAGATGGTGGGTGTTCTTCAAGTCCACCTACTTCATGGGCCACATCCTGTTTGGAGGCTGGGTACTGTACCGCCCTCTGGTGGTCATGGCCCTCGACGCCGTCTACGGCAAGCCGGTCAAAGAAAAGAAGGACGAGGCACCGTCCCAGGCATCCGACGCTTCTGAGGCGCCTATAAAGCAGGACTAGACCTGATTACGGCCAGTTAATTAATGTGAGGCTTTTTTAACTGTGTATGGGTCTTAGAATCCGGGCTGTTAGCCTCTATTCTGACATTAACTCCCTTGAAGTCTTTAGTCTGGAAATACCATGATAGTTTCCCGTGAAAAGTGGGTAACACACTCGCGTATTCGGCATTGTGACTACGTAGCAAGAAAATGATTCAGCCTGTATAATTAAATTCAAATTAATGTCCAAATTCATATGGGACTTCCTGTAATTTTGGCTTTAAATTTTCAGCATCTGCTAACTTTAATATCCACGATTTTTCTACTTGCTGAGAATGACTTCCTTCTACTTTAGCTTTCTGATTGGATTTGGGCTCGTCTCTAATTATCGCTAAGTAAGCATCCCTTGAGGAACAAGTGCTCGATCAAATGTTCAATAACCGCATTTTCTTGTATCCTAAAAATGTTCTTGGCTTGATATATTTAGTAGAGTTTCATGAGTAATAAAGTGTGATCGTGGAAATAATTTTGAATGTTCAATAATTTCTATTTTTCTGATTGTGTCAAGATAGAAACTTGTTGACTGGTTCAGACTGTGCTGCTGGAAAGCGGCAAATCTGTTCTATTTATTTTATTTATGAACGCTCTCAGGTTATAGCATGGATAGATTCTTCGTATGAGGGAGGAGTTGGGTTAATTTTTCTGGTTTCCTATTCTGTACGCTCTTGGAAAGCTTTACTATCAATAGTTAGTGGGCTACTTTACTAGTTAGAGTGTTACTCCCTCCGGTCGGAAATAGTTGGTCCATATCAATGTTGAAGTTGGTCGGAAATATTTGCTCCCAAACAATTATAAACATTTTAGAAAGGATACTTGCAAAACTACTGGTTGTAACAAAAAGACAAACTTTATTCTGTAATTCATTGCGTTAAATTGATAATGTCTAAACATCAATGAATAATATTTTTAATGAGATGAATAACAAAAGACAAACTCTACCTTGTAATTAAATACATGAAATTGATAATGTATCAACAGAAGAAACATATTTGCCACTATATTTAATCAATACTTGGTAATTCATTCTTCAATTTTCCTGAAACCTGAATTGAATTAGGAAGAATTCCTTTTCAATCTAGTAGTACTTTCGACAGATGTTGAAGCCTTTAATTGTTGCCACTATCAGCCAAAATAATCTTTTCCATTGACTGCTGCAAACTATTGTTCAATGTTGAGCTCTGTAATTCCTGCTTGACAATGTCACTGCTTCAATTAATTCATCAACGTTACGTGGTGTTTTTTGATGTTGAAGGGATTGGATTGAATTGTAATAGCCGAGGTCAAGTACATTCAGGTCTGGACTGTTTGGAGGCTGGTTAACAAGTTCAATATTCAAGCCTAATTTCTCCGACGCTTCTTAAATAAGGGATCAGTTGAATGTACGCGTGGTCGAGCATTGTTTTGCTGAATTTTGATAGTGTGCCATGTCCTGCGGGTGATTTAAGAACTTTAAATATTATCTGAAAAAGGAAAAAGACAAAATTATATTAACTTTTACCCAATTGTTTATTAAAGGTTAAAATTTGTGTTCAACACACTGTGCACGATCATCTACTGTACTCAAAACAGAAGTTCGTTAAAAGACACTAAAACATGGAGAGTTTTCTCCTTGTGTAGCAAATATTTCCGACCGGAGGTAGTATGTATTTTGAATTTTCGTTGCCCTTTTTCAATCTAACTAGTAATAGAGTTTTCTGTTTACTATCGACAATAGCTTGCATTTATCTCATGCACTGGAATGTAGTTCTTAATTGATCTGGTTAGTCTCATCACTGGGGACTCGTGGACCATAGGTATTGAAAATTGTGGGAAATTAATGTCAGGGTTGCACTAACAAAGACTAAAGCTATAATTTAGTTTGGTATATTTTTTTTATGTACTTAATGTTCAGGTCGAGTACAGTTCAGCGTAAAAATATTCGAGAGATTAGGGACGATATGAATTTTGAGATGCTTTCAATTTGATTGTTTGCATTGCAGATTAGGTTTACTTTTCTTGAGTGCTACTCGTAGTAACTCAATTATTTTTGATCGACAGTGAACAAGGAAGATTTTGTGCATTCTTATCATACATTGCCTATTAAGAGAAAGAAGATCGTTCCGCTTAATGGAAAATGATGTCATACTAGAAAGAACCCATCACTTCGGCGTACAGAAGCAAGTTGAAGTTTCATGTGTTCACTCTTGAAACTTTTGGCCCTGAAGAATTCTGTGGTCAGTGTTTCCCATAGAATGTTGACTGCTATATTGACAATATCGAAAATAGTACATGTTTGTTTCTTACACTCATCTCTCCCCTTTACTGCGAAAGTAGTTGATGAGGATTTCTTGGATCGCTCTTATATTCATTTGATGTTGATTGATGTCCGCATTCATTAAGGTTGTAATTCTTTTCTTGAAACATGAAGGCACGCCTAAATTAATCAGTAGCTGTTGAGAGTAATTTTCTTGATAATGGACCATAATAGTTTCTCTTTTTATCCTAGGGGTGGTCATTGAGTGATTTATTATCTTATCTATCTGAAAACCTTATCATTTCTGTTTACCATCGCGCCTCAAACCTTGTCAATCTAACTGTAGTTTCGGAACACTTCATCTCCAACCATTCAATATTGACCTCCCTGTACATAGGGTACATATTGAGTGATTGGAGATAATTATTTGTTCTATTTTCCAAACTAACCTAAACAGATGCAATCACCCTCTTAACAGCTCCTTCCTGCGCTCATACATCGTATTCGAGTATCTTCCAATGTTCTCTGTTACTGGCACTCATTCCTCACCTCATAGCTCTCGTTCTCCATTGTCTTTCAATTCCAGAAACACCGGGTACCTCTCCTGTTTCTGAACCGTTACACTAAATACGTTTAATGCATATATCACCATCAAAGTTCACACTGTCTTCCTTTTAGTTCATTTGCTCCTCTTCCTATTCTACAGTGCTACACTACTCATTACCACTATACACGAATACTTTGTCTTCTCATCTCTCTTTTGAAACTCCTGCTGAATGGCCTCGCACGCATTGTAGCTATAGTCTGCCGGCTTTAAACCTACAACAATGCTTTCTTGAGTGATTGCGATGCATGCATAATAGTCATTTCTCAATTTAGTACCACATGTCCAGACTTTACAAGGAGATGAAAGCTACTTTGCGTCTCCCGCAACTGTGAATTTCTGCTTAAATGACTAGTTGGTAAGAAAATTTCAAGGATTCTAAGACATTTAAATCATTAGGTGAGAAGACTACAAAAGATGATTTCAAGTGAAGTTAAAATTTGCTGTCCTGGAGCTACTAGTAAACCCTCCGCATGGACTGTTTATTAGACTAGCATAAATGAGCAATCATTGTCTGGAAATTGCTTTTCTATCAGATTTTTAAGGCTACATTTAAGTGTACTTTAAATTTAGAGCGTTCATTGTGACAGGGAAGTGTTATTGGTTCGTTGTAGTGTTTGGTTTTAGGATTGAAATGGTTTATTGGTTCGTTGTTTTTGTTTATGTGGTCTCCATCTATCCTTATGTCTGCGTTCGGTAAAAGCTTCATTCGGCTCGAAAATTACTGCGCCTCTGTGTACTCTACTCATCGATTGTTCTCTCCAAGGCTGAAGAGAAGATCTCCAGAACAGCGCTGGGATATCAAAGGTCTTCGATGTCGCCATTAAGACATAGTGCAGGATGAGCACTCGACTTGTTAAGGAGCTCTGAACACTGTGAACACGAGAATGGAAAGCTGGGTTTGTTAGCTGCAGTTACACGTATTCCTTGTTATTTCAGTTATCTCACTGTTGCTATAAAAATATTTGATTTCATTGAAAGGCTGAAAATTATTTATTAATAATTTATATATGTTTGTGTTATTTCTGTGTAATTTCGCGTCTGACTATTTATGTCATGTTCAAAATTTATTTTCTGATTTTTAGAATTTTACCACATTTTCCCAGTAGTTGAAGAACTTGAAGTATTGCGAGAAGTTTGAAATAGCTCCCATTTTTTGTGATTTTGTGATTAATAGGTATGAAGTTTTACGTGTTTTTATGATAGGTGTGAAGTTTTACGTGTTTTTATTATGGGTATCGAGCTTTGTCTTTTTCCCGTTGATTTTTTAAATTTCACAGTTTGTTATTCTAAGTTATGATGTTCCACGTCTGTTTTATGACTTAAAAATTGCGCTAGCCATTATTACCTTTCTATCACTGCGTATGTTGAGAGTTATTAGCATCGTAGATACTTGTGGTTGTGTTATTGATAGTTACGTTACCACTTTAGTTACTTGTACGTACTTAGATGTTGGTAGTCGGCTGACACACACGCCTGCTTTAAAACCTTTAAAACCGACGCTCAGTTTACTTTAAAACTGACGCTCGGTGTCTGTAGTTGATCCCCATATTGAGTAGATATGTACGTCCCATAATGTTTTTTTAGTGAGACTTCACGTCATATCGGACAAATCTGAGCTCTGTGGAAACCTGTGAACTTTACTAAGATGTTGACGAAGAGCTGTCTTGCATGAGAATAACCGAACGGTTTAGCATTGATAACTTTCAAATCAAGCAACTTGTCGTTGCGTTGTTGTTCAAGAAATGGGGAATTGCGTCCATACCGTGGTACTTCCGGTTCCCTGTTGAAGAATATTTTGTCGCTGGTGGTCACCCGGAATTCAACCCCGGGGATGAAAATAATACAGGTCTTGTTCAGTAATTTCGTGGCGCGCGTTACAGAACATACAGGTGAGGACGTTCCGGCGCACAGGCTGTGCGGCTGCTGTGCCCTCTGGCGGCTTTGGACAGCGCCTCTCTTCGGATTTTCTCTCGGCTGCTTCTCGTACCCTGCACAACATGTGTCCTGCATCGCGCTCATTCGGTCTTTAGTCTCACTTCACTGGCACAGTAATGTCATGAATCTATTTTTGTATCATGCTGCCAAACCGTTAAAATTTTGCTCTATCATTTGCGGCATAGTGCATTTGGAAATAATTCTGATAGTGTCCAAGTTCAGGTATCACCTAGTTTGTTGTGCCAACCCTGGCGCTTCTGTACACTCTTGGGCTATAAAATATATATATTTTCGTTATTCTTTTTCAATTGCTTTTTGTATTTGCACTTCAGAACTATGTTTGCCTCTGAATTATGACATTTTATTGTCAGTATATCCTGTCCCTTAGTATCGGTTCACAAACGAGTTTAATATATGTATATATATTTGTTCTTAGAACAATACTTGATTTTTTGCGTGTGTCATTTACAATTATGTTGAACGTGTAGTTACGAAACTTGTTAAAATTTTGTAACATCATTGAGTATATATAAGGAGTAATATGTTTTATTCTACCTAATCAGTCAAATATTGGGCATTATGAAGGGAATATTGTCAGTATGGTCTCAGCATGACGTCATTATTTGTGTATTAGGACAGCTTTGTTCTTGTATGATCTGAGGCTCCTATTTTCGAGTACCTCTCTAAACAGTTGCTCGGTCCATAACAAGTTTAAGGAATTCTTTATGTTAAGGCGAGGTCCATAGAATCGCACACTGACGAAGTTAGCCATTCATTTTCCCACAGGAAATGGGATAGGTTTCATTTTATTCGTTATATTTTTTATTCTGGAGAGGGTTTTCAGTTTACTTCATCAATGCTAATTTAGAGTTTGAACTTTAGGTTTGTCAGTATGAGAAAATAGCTTCGTGACCTAAAATTTTTGGTGTTTTTGCCTATGACTTTCATCTTCTTCTACACTACAATTCAGATTCTCAGGCTAAATATTACATGCGACACTGTCCGGCTGTGTTCGAACTGTATGTGTGCATCATTTGAATGTCGTCCTGGTCAGTCATTTTCTAGTACTGCTGGCGTCACTATCTGTGTTGGTTGCTGCAATTCTGAAGAAAAGAAAGATGCCTGAACCCGTTATGAGTACAATTTTGAGAGAGATTCACCTTGGATGTCATAAAAATGGATGTTCACTATACGTCTTATTAACTAAGGACAGGAGGTACTGAGATCTATTTGAATAAATTAAGTGGACAACTGAGAAGCAGTTGCTCTGTGACAATGTTTGTGTGTTATGAGCTCACGTGAAGTGAAGCTCCATGAGTGAACGTGATGAAGAAAGAACTGGTAATCTATTTGTGTCATCAACCTTATCAACAATGTTAATATCAACTAAGATAGATGTGGACGCGCTTATAAGGATGGGGAAACATGAAATACATGTTTGCATAATTTTTATGACTGACTACGGTTTCGTTTCCACCATTTCATGTTCTATCTCTTGTGGTATAAACCTTTGAACTCTGTGGCCTTTCATGTGGCTGATGAGTGTTTTGTAAATGTTTGTACTCGCAACCTATGTTCTAATTTATAAATTTTAATTTGTCTCTGTTTTTTGTTGTTTGATTTACATAGCCGCTTAGTTTCATTCCTGTATTTTACGTGGGAATGCCATCTGGTCAGTAGTAGTTCGTAGTGACACAGTGCTTTGTAACGAGTGAAGTGTGCATTGCAGGTTTTGTTGTGTAAATTCTGCATAATCTCTAGATGTAGAAGTAATTTAGTCCTCTGCTCCCTTCTGTCTGTACATGAAACTAGAAGACCAGCGTTTAATTTCAGTAGTAGCACCGAACTTACTTTCGAATAATTGTTATGTACCTGGGCTCTATCACTTCTTGAAGGAAGACTGATGAAAGATTAGGCTGGGGTTATCGAACCAATAGCCTTGAATCTAAACTCGTTAGCGACTTATTCACAGCAGAGCTCGACAAATTTTACTGGTTTTGCCCTTACGTTTCATGTTGACAGGCATTTCTAGTGCACCTCGAGTTTTCAAGTAAAGAAGCTTAGCACTTCTTTTTAAACAACCACCCCCACAACATGATCGACCACCATACTCCATGGTCAGCCTTCTTTAACTGAGAGACCTGGAAATTTAAGGGATATGCTAGAAATTAAGTTACTTCTATTTCCAATCTATAACATACAGAACCGTGTCTTGATTGAAAGTTGCTTCAGAGCAGCAACAATTCACGTTTGCGCTTCCATGTAGCCCTAATTTCCACTCGAGGTTCTGCATGCATCAGACTGTGATGGCTCTGTGGACATCAGACTGTGTAGTGTCAATAGCGGACGTCCAAGTGCGCGTAGCTACTGTGTTTGTAGTACTTCAGTTCCTTAAGACATTTCCTAGACTTCGTTGTTTATTCAAATGGTAGAGCATATCCTACAAATTAAATTGAAGGGATTAGTCGTTCAACGCATCTTGAGGACGCAGTGTGCCTCGGATTTAAGTGGGATTCCTGTGCTTCTTTCACGGATAATAAACTATTTTGGTTCCTTCGTTCGAGTACTTTGGAAAATTAGGGTTCCTCACAGTTAATCCTAGCTACTTGTACGTACATGAGCAGCGCTTTTTGTATGAGACTGCTGCGGGCGTAGTCTTGAAATTAAGGCCTGTTTTGGGTTTTCATTTTTTCACTGTCGTTTGAAGGCAACCACAACGTGTTTCGTAAGTATCTTTGTTGCTGCAGTTCTTCTCATTTTTAAATTTTTATCTCTTAAAGATGCTCACTTCCAACATCGAGACAATCTTTGAGAAGCTGCAGGGGTTAAATTCATATAGGTGTTTCTTGGCATGCAACTTGGCTACTACTCTGGCAAACACTAACTAGTCTATCACCTATTGCTTGGTGTGCACCACCGCTCCACATTTGTTGTCTCAATGCGCTACTCGTCGGCGATGTTGATCTTGTGTATATTCCCGCGTTTTCTATATTCAGTGCTTCTTCACTTAGCGAACTAGCTGTGATGGCAAATATTTCAAATTGGCCACTTGGTCTTTCTTACTAATTAAGGTCTTCATCCAGTCCTTTTCTCGTATCTTTAGTGTAGGGAGGAGGAACGAGTAAACCAAGTGTGAAATCATTTGCTTTTTCTTTCTATTTGATCAAGAAACTGGAAAAGTTTACAATAACTGATGTACTCTTTTGATCCAAAATACGTTTTTGAACACACTCTTGCTTGAACATGATCGTTATGTGCTCAGCTTGATTTGATAGACATATATACAGGGTGTCTCAAAAAAATGTACTCACCCTTTAACCGTTGCTAACATGCTGTCTTCTTTGTGTTGCAGGTGTGAGGTTCGAACCTTTGCGAACATGATTTTTTAATCCCATTTAATCACGTTCACAAAGGTTCGAACCTCACACCTGCAACACAAAGAAGACAGCATGTTACCAACGGTTAAAGGGTGAGTACATTTTTTTGAGACACCCTGTAGTATGACCATATTTTTTGTCCCATGGGTCATCCGATGTCTCCTTGAATTATAATCACCGTTTATGTTTGTTCTTCAGAGTCAACCACTGACTTATCGAGATACGTCGTCTATATTTCCTGGCATCGTGATTGTGTTCGGTTTGTATTTTGGTACTCGAACATCCGTAAAGCGTATATACTACAGGGCGTTGGTTTTGCTCTGTCTTGCATTTTCTATCGCTATTTTAGTTCCTTAAATGCGTAGCAATCAACTATCTCAAAAAAGAAAATTAAGTACAGTTTTGAAATGGGAAAATCAAGCTCTTTATATCCTCAGACTGATTCTAAAAGTTTTCATAGTGGCATAACTTAACGTGAAGCTTGTGTCTAACTATCTAACTCTAATCCAATTGCATACTTAGCGTTTTGAATGAGTTTAAAGTGTGTAATAATTGGTGCTGTATCCCTCCAGCGTATGAATATGCAATACTTACGCATGTATATTTGGAAAATGTGTATCACAGTACAATGGGGTGAAACGAAAAAAGAGTGAAATGAAACATACTGTAGATTTACGAATATTAGCTTCTTTATCCGTTTTCAAAAAGTTTGCTTGACAACACTATTTTAACTCATACGATTTTGTTAGGATTTGGGCTTTGCCTAGATATTACGTTTATAATATCTAAAATACAGCAATTACTAAAAACACTACAATACGTCCTTGAAAACTATTGAGGAATGCATATTTTACTGACGCCCTTTTGGGTTTTATGTTTTTGGCTGAATATGAGGTAATGCTCGAAACGTCAGCACGGTTAGACGATAGGTTCATCGATTTTCGAGTGGCGACAGAAATGCGAATGACAAACCGCACTCCGAACGGTCATGTACAGCCATCACCCTGTAAAATTAAACTCGCCTCGATTACTTCATCCGTGCTAATCGGTTGAACAGTGAATAAAAGGTGTGCAAAGCTGCATGTCGGTGTTGGTGCACTGGCAACGATGTTGCCATTCTCACGGTACAGGTGCAAGTTACGTAGGCCAATAAATGTAATGATTTACTATGCTATTTAAATATATTTATAATTTATACAGCTCAAGCTTTTTTTGATGTATTCTATCTAACTTTCGGTTTTCAAATTACGTTAGTGTTATTAACTCGTAATTTATTGACAGTAGAAATGTATTTGATGGCGAAGAACATTAAATAGGCATAATTACAAGAGGTTAATAATTACACGGTGTGTCTCAAGTGCGTGTCACGGGTGCTCACGAAGGAGCTCAAGACCACCTGATGTCTGTCAGTAAGGAGTTATTGGACCGGCTTGAGGCGAAGAGAACGTATTCTTGAACCGCATTGTCACTTGTGGAAGACGGATTACGCTGGCAGCGCTTTCTTGATAGCGGTACTGTGAAGAAATGGACTACCGCAGTAGACACGAACTTTTACGACCGCGGCATCAAAGCCCGTGGCCATCACTGGCGAAAATATATTGAAACTGGTGGTGAGTACGGAGAGAAGTAAATACTGAAGTGAAAATGTCCACTCATTTTGATGATGTCACTCTCGTTTTAGCTCTTCAACAGTTTGAATTAAAAAAAGGGAAACATTACTTTTAAAGCGACCCTCGTATAAAATCTATAGTTGGTGGATATTCTTAAATAGGAAACGTAATAGCGGAGATCGCGATCGAACCACTAGGGCTAAGCTTGAAAATTGAGGTAGGAAAACAAGAAAAATTTTGTGTTCCAATACAAATTGCAAACAACGCATTAAAATTCAGATTTCCAACAGTAAGGCTAGACTCTTAAAATTGGATACGAGGACTAAAGCACAGCTTTAAATTAGAGTTTTTTGATTAAATACTGATGTTAGCTAAAGCGTTTTGCGCGGAATTCTATCTAGATATTTTTAACTTTCTACATTTGGCTTTTTATGTTTCTAGAGATCATGAAATTTTCGGGGTGCAACAAAGAATGAATAGGATAAAAAAGGATCTACTTCCAATGAAGTTCATATATACGAACGTTCAGTGATATTCATAAAATGTGCACTGACTAAAGAATTTCAAATGTGATATTATTATTAATGTTACTGAGTGGTGGAAATGGAATTGTTGATAATGCCACACATGGTGTGTAACTTTTCACTTGGTAAAGAAATAAAAAATATATACAGGATAAAATAATGCCAACAAGACATGTCATAGCGAGCGTTGTATGCCAAAATGCAGGAACTGAAATAAAACGAGTTTAACAACTTTTATTTGTAGAATAACCTGAACGAGCTTTTTCGTTAAGCATCAATGTAACATAGACTCCACTACTGAGTTAGAATTTTTGCATTAAGTTTCCATAAGTATACAAAACATCTCATTCTTATCAATTCTATGTAATAAAAAGTTATGTAAATGTTCTCACACATACAGGGTGTCCCAGCGTTACGGGACCCGAAAAGAAACTGATGCAACTCAAAGACTGAGTTACGAGTTCTTGCAGCCGTCAATACATTTTCAAGAATTGTATTGCGGACACCACAATTAAACTTAAAACACAATTTTTGAGTTGTGTAAGTTTGTTTTCGGGTTCCGTTATGCTGCGACACCCTGTATAAGTTTTTGGTGTTGCGCTATGTGAGAAACATGGAAGAAATTTACATTTTGAAATTTAAGATCTTAAAAATTAAATTATCTTACGTACATTTACGTATCGAATACACAATTTTTAAAACACAACATTCATGATAATATCAGTGCATGTGTAGTTAGCATTGTATTCTGGATACCAAAGGCGCCAGATTACTATAAAAGGCGTTATTTTTTCGTTATTAGCCTTCTTCTCCAGTTGCCCTTCAACATGGGAACTCATTCAGAAAGTCGGCGGCGACCAGCAAATAAAAGAAAGAGAAGGCAAAAAAAAACTTATCTCAACAACAACACGATGAGGCCTGAGCAGATAAATGACGATTGTACACGAGCCATTCACAAGACAAATTAAGTGCTATACGATTGCAAAAAAAAATTTGAACAGCCGCTAGAAGGTAAGATAAAGAATAAAGTACTCGATTAGATGACAAAAGAAATGGAATGTAACAATTTCGAGATAATGAAAAACACGTCCAAAGAAGTGTAAGACTAGAAAATTTAAGACACCACAACAACGTGTAAATGGAAAATCCCATTCTCAAAGAAATGCAGGGCTTCTTCATTTGAGACAGCTTACATGATAGAATAGCAAAATGAAACCATTTAGGAAACATGAGTGAAGATGCGACGCATGAAAGGCAAAAAAGCAATGATAAATTCGCGAGGAGCGTCAAAAAATAGTGATAACACAAAAATGATATCCTTATTAACGTGTAATACTCAAGTATTACACATGTGTGTTGAGACAACTGCTTAGAAAAATACTTGGAGTTTTCCACGCGGGTTAACTGGTTTTTATAAAAATGATGAAACATTGCCATCATTGTTTCAAATATTTTGTATACAGGAAGTTCAATTTGGGATTGAAAGACTTTAACTTTAACTCTACTTTAATGTAAAGAATATAACTGCTTTATGCTTTTACTCATGCAATAGTAATGTCAATCACAAAAATTCGAAATAGTGTTGTGATTCTTGGAAAAGTTTATTCAGGTAAATTGGAAAGTAAAAATTAGGAATAGTGATTTAAAATTGAAAACAGATAAGTTTACTCTGTAATGACAGAAGGAGATTGAAATACTTGGTTTGAGATATCTGTTATCTATAAAGAGTTTTAATCAATCAGAAGTTTCAAAGGCATTCATATTACAAGTACATTAACTGTCATGAACACATGAGCTGCATTATTATACCATCAATCGAAAACCGTGTAGATGCGCCCTAAAACTTTCCAGATAATAAAAGTACGAAGCATGAACTCTTGTTATTGCTAATATTATTATTTCTACATTTTTTTCGTTTCACAGATTTTTCTTTGAACACTGTTCTTCGCTGATTACGAGCTAATGTTCAAATCGTCTAACTTGGCGATGAAAACTTCAGTACATTTTTTCTAGTCGTATTTATTTCAATAATAGTGAAAATGATTCACAATTTTCCTCATTCTCTCCACTTTAGGAATTTTCAGTAGAAACGTGTTGCATTTGAAAAAAGTTGCAAGCTTCTCTCAGGAAATGGATAGTTTGGACGATGACAAAAGTAAACCAAAGTACCATGTACGACGTTCATCAAAAAGTTACGCAGTTTTTTGTGACAAAAATTCTATGTTATGGATGTTTTTGTGAATAAAAAGAATAGAAACATGAAATGAAGCCATTGGTGAAGACGAGTACTGTGGGTTTTCGATTGTCGACAGGGTTCCGTTCTTGAGGCTCAAAGTAACTCGAAATTCTCCATGACTCGCAACCTGGTTTCTAAAAACCTGGCTACTTAATGTCCTTGGCTATTAAATACGCCCCTACTGTGAATAACTTAGGAGTTAATAGCACTTGCGCAATTTGAAAGCAGTAAGTTAGAATACATCACAAACAACTTGAGCTGTTTGAATTATATGTAGAGATTTAAATAGCGTAGTAAATCATTACATCTACTGGCCTACGGGGCTTGCGGACTGGTCCCCAAGGAGAGGATAGCCACGTATTGGCTTTCAATTCATCAATTGTCCTTCATTCCATAGTTTATAACAATTAAACGAAAAAGTTCCCACATGGTAAGGTCAACGGCAAATAGGAAAATTAATATAAAATTGAAGTTTCTAAACTAGCAAGAGGCGTAGTAAGCGACGGTATCGTTTTTTTTACCATATTTCCAAACAAAATTGTGCAGGTGATATATTTTATATAATAAACAAAAATGGATACTGTTAATTAATTAATACCAGGATATACAAATAAATAAATGGCAGTAAAAAAATAATACACAGTACGTTGTGAAACTCGAGGGGCTGTCTATTAATTGTACTCAAGAAGAGAACCATAGGTGTGTCGGAACTTGCGAGGAAAGTATTATTATTTCGTTACAGGAAAAAAACCGTAATTGAGTTATCTCGTTTCGGTTAATAATGACAGAAATGAAGTCCCAGAAGTGCAGGGGAATCAGCCTATAGCTGCGCCCGCTCTCACTGAAAAGAATACAGTTCAGTACAGTGAGCATCATCTGCTTAATGAGGCACGCACTGACTCTCAAAATTAAAGGAAAAACTGTAATGCCCTAAAAACTGATCTCTGTGCTTCTTTTCTGTTTGAGGGCAGTGCTCAAAACTCGTAGAATTCAATGGAACAGCAAATTCTGCAAAGTACCCGAGAAAACACGCATTTCATAATTTTTTTTCCTATTATACTCTATCAATGAACTAAAATAACTATAACTAACATATAAACTTTCTAATTCCTGTTTTCCTGATTTCAGGATCTATTATCAAATTTTCTGCACTAGGGGATTGAAAGGGGGAACATCAATTTGGAGGTTGAAAAAGAGCAAAAATGTTGCCAGAGTTATTTAGTTCGATTACAAAAAAATCATTTTACTGATGCAGTCTGTTAAAAAAGTTTTTCTGTTTTCAAAAATTTCAAAAATTACACTAAATTTTTATTTTTTATGAAGAACTTTGCGGTAGAAGATTATCATGATGCACTTTTTTCACTTCTAGGATTCCAGATAGAAATATTTTTACTTCAGTGAGAAGTTGAGTATTCATTGGATAAGACACATACGTTCACCTAAAACGATGAATCTATGTATACTATAATAAGAGCCGCGTCCGTCCGTTCTGTCTGTCCGTCCCTATGTCACACTCTTCAAATCGATGGCTTTGATAGCAACAAGGATAAAGCTTTAGAAATACAAGAAATCATTCTATTGCATTATTTTTCTGTGGCAATTCAATTCCCTTTCACTTGCATTATGGTATCCAGAATACACAATCGGTTTATTTTTACAAATAGAAATTTTCTTTGGACCTTTTTCTGTTGAAATTCATCATGATGCTTTGATATTTTTAATTGATAATGTGAAAAGAAATGTTTTAGATTAGTTTGACCAGTAACCTGGCTACCACTTAGTATAAGGTCAAAGATTTTGGAAATTAAGTCATTGTTTTCGGAATTTTTTTTTTTTTAAAAGCTTCAAAGAGATAATAGAGGATTTTTCAGAATAAAATTCCGGCAAAAAAGGCCAACATGGATAGAAACGTGTCCAACCGTAAGAGAGAAGCAGCAAGACTTCTACAGCAAGAAAGACGCCGAAGACTATCGGACGAACAACGCGAAATGGCAAGACGAAGCAATGCTGCTCGCCAACGAGAAGCTAGAGCTAACTTGACCCTTGAACGACGTTTGGCAATTCTACAGAATAATGCAGAGCAACACCGAGTAGCTAGAGAGAGATTAACGCATGAAAAAAGAGAGGAAATTCTTCGACATGACGCTGAACAACATTGAGTGGCACGAGAGAATTTAACTCAAGAAAGAAGGGATGAAATTCTTCAGATTGATGCCGAACAGCATCGACTTGCACGAGAGAATTTAACTCAAGAAAGAAGGGATGAAATTCTTCAGCAGAATGCATTCGCTCACAGATTAGGTAATTATTTAGATTAGACAGGCTTTGCACTTGTGATTATAAAAAGCATCACATGCACAATTTATCAATCATTCTTTATCTACTTGACATTTGCTTGGCCAGGACAGACAAAGACAGCTTAGTACGAGATCCTTTTTTGTTGAACAAACGCCAATAAAATAAATTATTGAAATGATGCACAATCAGCAACATAGTATCTCACTAGAATGAACTGTTGAGTAATTCATAAAATTTATTGCGGAAAAAGTGAAACCACGTAAATGACTCTAATATGTGTTCACATAAAATTTGGTAACATTAATACATTCATAAGTGAGTTTGCTGTTTTGTAAATATTTTTCAGCTTCAGTATATATGTTTGCTGTTTTCAAGTCTTGGAGCATATTAAATTGAGGGATATGTTTTACATAATTTAAGAAGAGATCAATAATTAGTACCCACATCTTACTAGCTGTGTGACTGATCTGGCTCATCTTGTGCTCCCTCAATATATGGATAGTGTTAAGGTGAGCTATTATTTCTTATAGTTATCTCTATCAATATTTTATAACAAAAGTGAGCTTAAGCGCAGCATTGCTGAAACGCAGAGCTTTCAAAACTAACAATTTTTCAGGCAATCTACATATAATGAGAAATGAGGCAGTGAAGGCAATCGTGCAGAGCGGTTCAAAAATTTCTACATCAAAACATGACGAATGAAATTTTTTTTCGAAGTCACACAAAGTAATCAATGGATTACAACCCCAATGATAGATTAGCGCGTGAGTTAGCTTACAAAATTTCGAGTCAAAATCTGACCCAACGACGAAGATTTGATGGAGTTTAATTCAATCTCGAAAATTTAAAACTCTAGCCTTTTAGGTTTTAATACTTCAGGTTTAAAGAGATGCATGTTTATAGAGTGAATAAATGAAAAAAATACCAACGAAAAATTTCCGGGGAGGCAACTTTTTCGAGAGAATTCCTAATATTGATTGGACATAAATCCCTTAACATGCAGTTTGTTAAGCTGTGAAGCAAGGAGATAAATTTTTTGTTATGAGGGTTGCAGAAATATAATGTGAAAGCTTCAGGAAAAATAGAAGAAAAACCTTGAAATTGGCACGTACCTGCCATACCACACATGAATGGGAAAGTAATAAATTGAGAATATTACTTGGGTTAGTAATGCAGCATTAATCCAAGCGAGGCCTTGTAGTAATTGGTGCTAGTTCGTAAGATCTCAGTGTAGATCTTCGCTCTGATCCAATAACGAGTGTTAAGCCGTGTTCTGATCCCACTGAATCTCACAAGCCCAGCGATCTCTGCGGCGTTGGCCACCAAATTTTCGTTTGAATATCATCTTCCAAAATGCGTGGGTTGATTTTACAAGCTGTGCGTATCTTTCATTCACACAACTAATTTTCGTTTGAAAATGATTTTCAAGAACAGCCGTCTGAAACTTAGCGCATTCAAGCGAACATATTTATTAAAAGGCATCGTAATTGCAAAGAATTGCAAGAAAATTGTAAGAAAAGAATGTAATTGTGGTCGTAATATGTTGATCTGTAAGACATGTGTTTTTAAATGGTCGGGTACTCTACAAATCGTTACCAAATACTCCTTAGGTCAAGATAGGAGAGGTTCTATTCTTTGCCTTCAAATATTATCTTCAGATATTTTCAAGTCTCAACAAGACATTGCAAGCCGTCAGCTTTCTGTTTTTGTTAAGTTTGGAGCCACTATAGTCGCACAAAACAAGTGAAACACAATATTTGGAATGATACAAAATATTGCTCAACAGATGAACAACATATTGGTGTGCAAATCAGAGACCGGTACAGGGCGTGGGTTCCTCATGTTTATACATATATATTCTGAAGGTATAGCGGCGCAGGAAAAAAAATTCATGCCATTTGCAACTTTTAGAATTTGTGATGGCTAACAGACCACACCAGCGAAGTTCTAGCATGTTTGTACAGGATATAAATTACAGGAGCACAGTGGAGTATCTTGATTTTTTGACTGGGCTGTTGGTGTCCATGTGTGTACGTAGGATTAGCTTTTATTGTCAGTCAGTGGAACTAATATTAGATGAAATAGAATTATGTTTATTGCTATAACACAAAGAAAAGAGATACTGTCAAAATATTAAAATTAAATGGGACGAAAAATTACGTGTAACAGTAAAATAGCGTGATGAATGTTTTTCTCTGTAATCATTGATACATATATTCATTGAAATTAATGCTAACTATATATCACGAGTACATAAGAATCTATAGAAACTACAACATGTATAATGTTACACTGAAACATGTTTTTAGTCTTGGCGAAGAAATAAATAGATATTTTTAATTAAGGTCAGTACTTGAAAATTGTCCTTAACGGCTGTTACGCTACAAAAGACACTTTACGTGTCCATTCTCCTGCGTGTATCCACAGCCATATGTGCAGACGTTTATCACTGCTTATTGTTTTAACTAATTAAAAATATAACTAACTGCGCTATGAGAACGTTCACGAGCGAATTTATTAAAAAATTAACGACCTAGAGGTTGGTGGGGTTCTGCTTGTTGACGCTAGACAGCATCTCGTTCGTTTGAACTTGTTTTTGTGCGTTCTATTTTATATTCTTGCTAGCCTGAAGACACAAATAAGGATTATTGAGGTTTTAAAATGAAACTGATTACATATTTTTTTTTATACTCCAAAAACCTTTGAAATAAAATGTGCATCAACTGAGTTGTTAACATTTTTGAATCACCTTGAAAATGTTAAAAATGGGTTAACACGAATCAAGCATGAAAGAACGATGACATGAAACCCAAATTCATTATATACTAAGAATTACGAAGAGATAACTTAAGATTTCTGCATATCAGTTCACAACGAAACATGAAGGTATTTCGTTGTATTCTTTAATGCGTGGCTATAGTGCAAATATGATGTAATAAAATAGAATAGAATACGACAACAGGAACAAGCCGCTGGATTCATTCTACTCAGTACATGCTCTCATCTATGTTTACATATTAAGTATTTTATTAGTTTTTATATGTTTTATATAACATGCCAGAAAAAGTTAAGGTTTGCCGGAAAAATGCCGCTTGCCGGCACGTTTACTGAAATTTTAAAAGTTCTCAGTTTTTACTAAAATCAGAGTTGGCAATATGTATGTAACCGTCATAAAAACAAGAAAATCCTCGTAATACTTTTAAATAACTATCACTTTTTTTGTGAGACTATTCTCTATGTAAATTAAGGAAGAATGTGTTATGGAACCAATTAGTGTCATTATTTTTGGTATCGCATCGCTTCCGGACGTTAAAATTTGTGAACAACCAGAAAAGCTTAAAAAACCGGTTTCATGATTTCCAGCAGACTTTCCCTTTGTAAACACGGCACGGTTTTTTCTTTTTTTTTCTTTGTTTTTGTTTGCACTTTTCCATGTTTGTTTGCAATGGTTTTATGGGCGTGACAGAGTTGGTTTCGATTTCGTGAGTGTTAGGTTATTTCAGAGTAGAGTTGTAGTTGACAATGAGCCGAGGCTCTAAACGGCTTTACAAAACCTTTCCAGATTCTTCTCGTCAATCAGTCTGCTTGTGAACTCACTCGGCGACAATGAAAATATGCTGTTGTTAGTCTACTCTGCACACAGAGTATAGTTGTAAATAAGTAAGCATGTGAACGCGCGTGTTCGTGGGACTTGGGTATCAACTCAAGAAAGGGCCATACGGCTCGTTTCTTTTGCCTTATTTTTATTCTGTTAAACAAGCAGAAGCGTAACTTCTGACGAGATGCGGCTCACATGTTAGCTCTCGCGCAAACTAAGCGCTTGAGGCCGAGAAAATTTCGTCACGAAACTAGGATCTCGATGAAGCTTACGATTGACAGATGAACATCTTTTTTTGAAATGGATCGAGTGGCCGTAAAGAGAGCCAGTGGAATTCTCCGTGAATAGGTTATGGCTCTCGATGCGCGTGTTGTACAGTGACGTGCAAGTGAACTACGCTTGTTCTCCACGGATTGGGAAAATTAGGGTCATGGTTTTACATATAGAGTATGTAGAAATTCATAGCCAGGATGAAACATTCGCACTTTTCTTCAGGGTTTCACCTCCAGGATCCAGGGTACGCGTGTTATACACTCACCCGACTTGCCGCGGCGAAAAGATGAGATGTGCCTGGCTCACAGCGAGCTCGGGCCTGGCTGCGCCCATAAACCTAGCCTAATTAACAGAGAAAATTTCTGTGTATCATACACACGGTGCAATAATGAAGGCAGACTGAGGGCGCGCTGCAGTGTTAGTCAACATCATCCCCTGCTTTGCTCCCCGAATACTTTGTTCTAATTTCAGTACTGACAGCAGCGGCCATTCATCATGGCCGAGCCTCGGTGCAAAGTTTCTTCCGTTCTAAATCCTGCGCCAGGCTCTTCCAAAAATTAATTAATCAGAACGAGCAGCCTTGCTTCTCTGGATCTCTAGATGAAGGTGCCTTAGCGCCGTGGCCCCTGCAAGAACACCATGACAGCACCTGTGCAGAAAACAAAGTACTTTTCACATTTTTCACGGACTGGGGAGAATATTTTGGTTCAATTATTAATGTTGAGCGGAGTTTAGTCTGCTAATTTACACGTCAACGCCCGGAAGATCTAAAAGAGCTCTGGAATAATGTTCTCTAGACAAACGAAATAGCAACTATTTGGAAGTATTTCAGCTCATCATGACTGAAGGAAAAACGGCAGTAGTTACATTTTTATGAACATCATTCCTACCGTTAAGTTCGGGGGATGATAGGGACATGGTAAGATACCAGTATAGAATAAAGCTCAGGAAGATACAATTTGAGTATTAAAATTTGAACATTTATTTCAGTGCAATGCTATAAGAAATTTGCTTGGTTCTAGGCTTGCCGTTAGTAAAAGATGAAAACGGTCTTGTTCTCAATGTTGAATCTCACTGAACATAAATTATTAAACCGTTTTGAGCTTCCATTGCTCAAAAAATGGATTCTTGGTAAATATTGCAAAACACTCGTGGCATTTGTGAGGTTTTAAATCAGTTATCAGCTCTAGTTCAGAGGTCAGAGCAAATGCTGCTCCTGCATCGGTTTTTATTGAAGCATTTTTAGCACAAATAATATCAATTGTTTGAGAAAATAGTTGAATTTTGAGCTTGATGCATGTTCACAATTGTGCATAACCCTCGTCCGGCACAAGCTTATGTCAAGAACAAAAGATCACTTTTCGTCAGTTAAAATTAATGGAATAAAATTAACTTGCATAATTTTTTACCGAGTTCGACAACTATTATTGCATTCAAATGATTACATGAAATTTATTCATGTATGTATTGTTTATTGCCTTTACCTGCATCTTAGAATAGAATAGAATAGAATAGAATGAGGCTATAGGAACGAACCTTCTGGCCCATTCTTGGGTCGGATAATTACTTCGATAATTATTTGGTTGTTTACCCAAGTCACATGCCGTATTTCTAGCTGCGTCAACCATATCAGCAGCGGGATTCGAACCCGGGTCTTCCCGCTCGAAAGCAGATTCGCTCACCAGTCGACCAAGCTGGTGATAGTCGACCAAGCTGGTGATAGTCGACCAAGCTGGTGATAGTCGACCAAGCTGGTGATGGTCGACCAAGCTGGTGATAGTCGACCAAGCTGGTGATGGTCGACCAAGCTGGTGATAGTCGACCAAGCTGGTGATGTCGACCAAGCTGGTGATAGTCGACTAATCTAATATTGATTAGACTGTATCATAATTATTGATCATAATAAAAGTTTCTACTTAAGTTCATATTGTACTCAGCAGCTGTACAATGGCATGGGACTTGGGTATCAACCAAGGACTACAATAACCAGGACGTGCATCGCCATGTAGCTGACTACGGTAGCGGAGGCCAATTCACTGCGTTCAGTTAACCTCCATCTGTCATAGTGCGAACATTGTCGTAGTCTGTCGCTCGGTTTGAATCGGATATTGTGGTTTGTTTCGAGGCACATTGCCGCATTTCTAAGTGGATACTGTTTGTTTACAAAGTTTATTACTAATTATATGTATTAAAAATGCCGAACAAGTGTGGGGTTGTGTGAGCAAGTGAAATCCCTCCCAGTATCTTCAATGTGCCTGCTTCATGTCTGCCATCTCCAAAACCTGCATCTCTCCCGGCGAAAGTGGAAGACCAACAACTGAGGTATTTTCTTCAGAAGGATAAGATTACTTCATTTGATGCTTTCAAACCTGAACGTAACCTGCAGAAGCAGTACAAGAACTTGATTATTTCAAGATCGAAAGAAAGGCTTGTGTGTTTGTTCATGACCGACAACTTCAGTGAGTGCAGCCTGTCTGTGATTTTCGAAAACAAGCCCACTTTGTTTTCCCCACTAACGCTCAGTGCGTTCAAGAACGACATTAGTATACCACTGTTTTAGATACTTCATCCCAACAATGGTTTGAGATCGTATACGTCCGACGAAACTGTGCGCTTGGCAATGAACTATGTATGACATCCGGTTTGACAAAATTATTCAAAATGTTGTCACCCATCAAGCTCACACGTCAGCCTATGTCGACACCGAGAAGGAGAAGAAGTTGGTATTTTTGATGTCTGTTGGAACTCTTATCACAGAAGCAGTTTTCCATGAATGATTATTGTTTCGCTCTTCAATCATACCCGAAGTGTAATTATGAACAGCTCAAAGACTTTTTGGTGCTGCCATGCAAACGCAAGCTGCAGTACATCACTTCATCTATTGACAAGGACCAGGTGCTGAGGGAAACATTTGACAAAGTCCAGACACTGCAACAGAAGAACCAACAAAACCTCATATAGACAATCATCATGAGTAGTCATTGGTATCAGCAGCCACCGTGGTCGAGTGGTCTGCGGCTCGTGTTCTGTATCGGGTCTCTGCTTCATGTAGAAAGACTGCGGGTTCGAACCCGGCCATGGACACGAGTTATTTCTCGTACGCCGCGCCGTGCACTCAACCCGCAAAGCACTCAACCCCGCCCATGAAGACGCCCATCAACCTCCCGGGATCGTCGCATGGAGCTCACCATCAACCTTACTCTTAAAATGTTAACCTTAAGAATTTGAAAAACCAATGTACTAATGTCTATGTACTGTGTACTCAATTGGAAATAAAGATTGTTTGTTTGGTAGATGATGTACAGATTCACCCAACTGTTTCAATTTCTGGTGGGTTGCTGAGTGGCATGGCCGAGAACAACCGAGACTGCAATGCCACTTCTATTCTAATCACTAGGTAATTGCAGTGCCACAGCCAAGCATCCTCTTGACAACGAGCGTGTCTGGTTTCTCCTTTTTGACACAGTAGATCTGCTCAACAACTGGAGCTACATCTGCTAAACAACTGCATCCGCAACAAATGGATCAGTGAGAAGGGCCAGAAGATCAGTCTTGACAATGAAACACGGCATCATTTGCAGACGTTAAGGAACTGTACGAGTCAAAGAAAGGCAGTATTCTGACGACTACTACACTCACTCAATTTGCTGTCAACCCCTCAAATTTGCTGTCAACCCCTCAGAGAAAGACTAGCAGAAGAATGCAGTCCTTTAGACCTCGGTCAAGAAGGCCCGGTTGGCTGACTAATCGCTGCAGTTTGATAGGTTTTTGCTTCTATGTCTGTTTGTTTACATGCGTGAATGTTTGTATGTTTGGTTGTTTGCATTTGAAAATATTTAACTATAATCAACTTGTAAAGTCTAAAACTGCAGCAACTCGGTTTTCTATAGAGTGGCCACTAAGCTCATACAATAATACATGTTAAGTCCGGTTAAAATCGGTATTTCAAAGCATTACAGTACTTTAAACCATTTAAAATTCACTGTAAAACCTTATTATCCCTTCTATTGCTTGAAAGAAGTAATTTTTGATCAATTTGTCCGATAGAAAATGTTATGTTACTAAGAACAATGTCCTCCGCTACCGTAGTCAGCTACATGGCGATGCACGTCCTGGTTATAGTAGTCATTGGTATCAACCCAAAAATGGGCCAAACGGCTCGATTAAATTGCCTTATTCTATTCTATTTGCTCAACAAAGAGTAGATTCCAGACAATCCAGTCTGCACGGTGAAGCAGTAAGAAAAATTCTTCCTTTGGAAAATTAATCTTCACACTAAAATTTAAGGAGGTTCCTCTCGAGGCCTTTTTTCTACCTCAAACCGAAAAAAGTCCAGCCTCGTATTTTGGAAAACTTCCTCATCCGTGACGTCACTGTCCTAACATGTATGGAAAAATGATCCTCGGTCATTCCTACCAAAAAATTCAATGTACAACTAGCAAAGCCAAATATCCTTCCTCTAGAACAGCAATTTGTTGACAAAGCTCTACAAAGTAGTTAAAAAAGTTTTAAAGTGTCACCAGGGTGAAGAAATCGTTGACTATAAATTTTTTGTACTCTGGTGTGAGATCTAAATAACACATAGCTTGAATCACCATTCACAATCGGGAGATCAAAATTCGACAGAGACACGATGTTCTCCTTGAGGGCAAGAAAACAGCAGGGAAAAGGAAAGCTCACTGCACGAAGAGAAACGTCAAATGACCTAATTTCGAAACGGACAACTTCATTCTTTTACCCATCAGTATTATGACCGTTAGAATGACGAATAGTTTAGTGAAATGCTCACGCAAGGAATTTGAAAAGAGAGTAAAGACTTTATAAATTTAATTTCAGAAATTAATAGATAAAACTAAGTTATATATGACGGTTCATAGCAAATTGAAATAGAAAATGATAAAAACGGATTAATTGTTTGGTTGCGGAATTTCAACGAACGAACACGACATTTTTTGGAGAAAATTTTTCCACAGCGTTATGAAAACTTGTTTGACCTACTGGAAATGTAGAATATCTGTCCTAAACGACGGTTTTGGTGTTAGAAGAAGAAACTATGGAAAACAAATGACGAGTGAAGCGTTTGTTTTTGAAACACATGTATTTTTATTTCAAACGTTTTGACCATACTGTAGCATAACTGGTTGGTTGTTATGAAACCCATTGTGAAGGAAATAACACTATAGCTTGAAAACTTTTGAGTTTGAGATTTACAATCATGCACATTGTAATATTATTCGTTCGCAGGTTAGTTCATTCTGCTAAAGTTTTAAATTAAGTTCAAATTCGACAAGCCCCTGTCATAGATTAATTACAGAACAGTGGAAGTCCTGTGAGTTATATTCTAATATTTCATTGAGATTTACTAGACTAACCTAGTTCTCAATAATAATTACAAATCCCCTCCTATTCAAGATATTAATACACTCAAGTGAAGCTCTGAAGATCAATCAGTCGCATGAACTGTCAATTTACAAACATGCTCCCTGAATCGCTCTCAATGTTCTAAAGTACAGAATTTTATCATATAATTGTTATTCATTCATGTATATTTCATGATTATTTGTTAAATAAATTATTAATGAACGAACGATTATCTGATTTCTATGAAATCTATGCTGACGGCGGTGCCAACGTATGCGTCACCCAGGAAAATAATTAAAAACAAATTTGGAGTAGAGAGTAAATGAAATAGGAGCTTAAAACTTGCACAGAAAAGAAATGAAAAGCAAAGGCTGTGTAGAAAAATTCTAACGCACACAGTAAAATAGGATATTTTCAAAATAGGTCAAACATTTCAAAAATGTAGTGAGAATCTAGATGTGGCAATGTAATCTAATGATTGATTGCCATGATAAAAGAAGGAGCAAACAAGCATGATAGCTTCTCATGGTTATTGATGTTAATGAAATGACAGAAATTATGTGCTGATATTACAGTACACTTTCAATATTCTTGACTTATTTTAACCACAACAAATGTGTAGGTGAAATAAGGGGAGCGTTATTTCTATGCACCACAGAATACTTAATTTTCAGTTCATGCAAACTGAATGTAGAAAAGTAACTACTTTAACAATATAGTAACAGGTGGAACAAAAGCCACTCTACTCTTTCATAGTTTATAAAACAAAACCTCATATAGACAAAAAGTGAGATACCTGTTCAATAAAAGAAGAAATTTAAAGGTTTGATCAAGTGTTTAGCATACTGATACAAATAATGCTTTATACTCAAAAACAGCACTATTATCAAACAACTCAAAATGACGAAATACGACAAGGAACAGCGAGCAAGAATAGTGAAAAATGATTTTAAACATAAAGGATCATTGGTTGCAGTTGAAGGCAGAGGCAAGCTCTAAGATTTTCTCTTTCATGTAACAAATTTTGTTGTCCTTATAAGCTTTATTTTAGGTTTAAGCTTAGTTTTAACGTTCACATGCATAAAAAATGAACCCTCGTCTGAGTACTGCGCTAATCTAACACTGCATTACCAGTATATACTCGCATGGAATGCACACGCTCGTGGGATTTTCCTTGAACAAAGATCCATCACGTCGTTTTGACAGTCTCTGATCCACTCCCTAATAAATGACACAGGTTTCCAAAGAAAAGCGACGTTGTAGTCATGTCTGAAAACTTTGTAAAGGACTTTCTTAAGCCTAAACCTCAGCTCCGGGTATTTGTTTTCTCAATAGTCTGAATAATTCTCGAAGGTTTAGCCATAAGTTTTTCTAAGTCTGCTCTCCAATAGAATATCCTAAATTTTTATGGAAAATATTTCGAGTGTTCCCAAGCCTTCGAACTTAAATCTCGCTTAGAGCTTTTATGAAGTTTATCTTTGAGTATTTACTGGGTAGAACTGGGCTGTCATAAATTTGTTTTAATGAAACTTTCAAATTCTTTTTTGTTCTTTGCTATGACCATGATAAGCTCATAAGTTGTATATTTACAACTGGATTAAAATTTGGATTCTAATACATAATAACTTCACCATCTACGTACTGTGGTAAAAACCGAAACGTAAATTTCCTAGTTAATTCAGAGCAATACACTCAGAAGTAATATATCATTTCTGAAGAAACAATGCATTTCGTACGCTGACTGACCCTAGCTGGACTGCAGAGTTTATTGAAAGAATTTGACGCAATAATATCTGATACGACAAAAAGTTTATCTGATGCCGCGACATATAGCATGGACTAAAAAAATTGTGAAATGGTTCGTCTAACCATCTCAGAACCATATCTCTAAAGTTTGTACAGAAGCCAGTAGTCAAATGTTAATTCTTTCTTCAGCTGACTCATTAATTAGACTCATTCAGAAGAAGATAAAAGAGGTGAATCATTTTCTGTTAGAAAGTATGACCTTGTTCCATTAACCCATTGACCAATCCTGGCAGTCTGTGCTCAATATTCTTAATGTAGCATTGTAGGTCGTGTTTAAAAGAGGCGCTGTGATTGCAGCCTTTTCATGGAGCTTAACTTTGTGCAGCTCACAACATTTTGTTTTGCCAGATACTACGTCAGAGAGTGGCAGCAGCAGCAGCTGAGCTTTGATAGGACTGAAATTTATAGCTTACGTGCAATGCTTTTTCGGTGAAATTTGTTTTAACCTCTTAGAAAACTTGTGTATATATCCTGAATTGTCTACGTCTTAACTTGGTCTATCAATGGAACCATGGTTAAGGTGATTTCATTTCCAAAAAACATAAAACAATAAAATTACTCTACCAATCATTACTATTCAAACAATTTCTCGGTTTGGACGTTTGACGAATCTCTCATTTTAAAATTTGTTATTTACACGTCTGAAAGACGTTCAACTAAGCTCTCTAATGTTATGTACAGAGCACAAATGCGGCAACTACATGTGAATAAAGAGATAATACATTAGATAACTATAGATAATACATAATACAGATATGAATTTGTCCCGTAGTCAACAGATTATGGCACTTCTATATACATATAAGGTGCTTCCATTATTTCGCTGAAGCCCTGCGTCTTTCAATCATAAAGTCACTTATTGAAACTAGAAAGCTAGACAGGTGATTGACAGAACACGGTAGTAAGTAATGATTGATTACTCGTATTTTACCTAGCAAGTTGAAGTTAATAAACAACCGTTTTTCTCCTTTCCCTTGACAATTGGTTGCTATGAATAGAGGAACTAATGGTCCCTCTTCTACAGAAGTGTATTGCGGTACAGAAGTGTATCAATACAGAAGTGTATTGCGTTTTTATTGGCTGCATTTTACCAATTATTTCATGTTCTTTAATACTCAGAGCCCTTTTTAACCAATCAAAAAAAAAGGTTGGATGAGCGAAATTTTCCCGGTTTTAATTCATTACATCTTTTGGGAAGCTCAAGCTGCTGAAAACTACACGTTGGCTGACGAATTGAATTACTCATTAGAAATACGTCAGACCAGTACGACCATAAACTTCGTTGCAATGTACCTGAGAGGTTTCGTAGTTCACCTGCTCAAAATCCTGCATTTTCTTCAGAATTTTTTTTTGTGTATCTGCATCATTGCATTCTATCTTGGGTGAAGACACATGACCTTTGAAGTTGGCTCGACTTACTCTTGCCAATTACCACAATTACAATTTCTCATCCTTCGCCTTCGACTCTAAAAACACAATCTAACTGGACTGATGACCTTTTACTATTAAATGAAGAACCACCCTCTCTTAACAACTTTCCTCATGAAAATGGTTTAAAATTTACGCACTGGACTCTTATTGAGGCTTCTTATTTGCATATACTTGGTTTTCCTAATATTTTCTTCGTTTAAACAAATGACACTGATGTTAATAACTAAATAACATTATATGCTTGAGGCTTTTTTTCCGTATCAGGTTCTACCCGCTCGTTAATTCAAAATTTACTTCATAGCTAGGATTTTTTATTGCTTATCCTCTACATTTTTCATAAATACTTTCATGGCACCGAAGTCAATGAGTAAATGTCTTTTCGAATTCCCTACGTGATTCTCATTGGATTTGTTTGCAACTTATTTATTGTGGTTCTAATTTTTGGGGCATTAATTCCCCCAATTTCTGATTGTATAACCATGGTTCTGATATAATATTATTAATATTATATAATATTTATATATAATATAATCATGTACATGTCTAGGAGAGCACGACTGTATCCAGTCATGTTTCTCATGTTTGGTTGTGTTGCAGGGACTTATTATTATTATATTCCTGGTTTAACCACCGCAGATACAAGAATTTTGATGTGAAGTGTTTCAGAACTAAGTCTGTTAAACCTCGGGTTTACTGATTGCTGCCAACAAATGACGAAACTAGAAGGCAATGAATGAAGCTTTAGAAAATGATTTAAAATGAAGGCACTAATTTCAATAATAGGATTTTCAGTGTTGAAAATCATATTCAGTTTCGGAAAAAAACCCCACGCCAAGATGAACTGAGTAAAGAAGTTCGTCTGGTCATCTTTTCAACCAAAGCTAAAATGCTAAAGATGGTTGCCCAGAATTTCGGTTGTCGAAATGAAAAGTGTAGACATGACGGAGGATACCCGGAGAAATATGTATATACAAATGTATATTACTTACTTAGTCCTCTTCGGACCTCAGGTAGTCCACGGGGTAGCAATGAATTTTCACCATTAAGCTCTTCCAGGTGCCACAGCTTCCACCTCTTCTATACTGAGACTATGTAATGTATATATGTATGTATATATATATATATATATATACATATATGTATATATATATGTATATATATATGCATATATATATATATATATATATATATATATATATATATATATATATATATATATATATATATATATATATATATATATATATATATATATATATATATATATATATATATATATATATATACTTATATGAAAATAAAACAAGATAAAGTTTTTTCTAACGATCGTCGTTATTTCTTATTTTTTATTATTAATAAACAGAAAGTTGAGCAAATTTGAAGTATACACATTCATTTGGCCCACTATTTATGTATTCACAATTACTACGATACCAAGGATTGTACAAAAACGACACTATTAGGATAAATATATTGATGTATGCAAAATACATCTACGTACATTTCACAAAGTTGTCAGATGAACAGCTCAAACACAGCAACTGCTACAGATACAAGCCTATTCATTCAGTAGCATGGGCTTTCAAATTATCAAGAACGAAGACTAGCTTTGTTCAATCACATTCATGGGTACAGATGAAAAGTCCATTGAGTATAACGCTCCAAACTCATTTTTCAAAGTGCCAACATGTATCGCTGGGATTTCCTTCTAGAAGTAATTACATTATCTCCTATCAGGGAAATGATTATATAAAAATGTTTCAGTTACAGTATGTGTATGATGCTATGTGTTATACTGATATCTATCTGTTTTTTTAAGTTCTGCCTGGTATGTGTTAACATAAATCATTACATTTGTATAGATTAATTTGGTTTCGTAAATAAGATTTCTTGTACTATAATAACTGTTACATCAACCGACAAAAAAGTGGAATACATGAGCTTCTCTACGATGCCAGAGTGTAATTCAGTGTACCGCTGGCTTCAGTCTATGCAAAGTACCCTAAAATTATATTTTCTTTCCAACTTTTCTAGCCTTAAAACGCAACGAGAAAAACTTTCAAAAGACTTTTCTTGCATGTACTCGAGGGTAAATTAATGGGTACAAATATAACCTCTATTTTCTCTCCCTTTTTTCTCATGCGCCTAAAAATTCGCAGTTGCCTTTGAGCGAGTTAATCTCAGAAGAAACTCAAAACAGTGATGCCGTCCACGGGGACTGAGTTGGAGATGCCACTGCAAGCCCGCCGTCTTGCTGTTTCTAAATAATAATTTTCCATATTTGTTAGAAATAGTTATTACCAGGCTACCTTTGAATGTGACCGTCTAGTAAACAAGCCCCTGTCATGGAGCCAATAATTCCGCACTTATATCCTTTCCGCCGGGCCTCGAAGCGGAGGAGGTAAATTGTTCAGTCAACCACAAAAGTTAAGGCGATGCTTGGTATACAAAATTTGGAGGCGGGACGGAGAAAGTCGAAATGTTACAATATCTTATTGGTTGTGATGGAAAAAGCGTTTCTTCGTTAATTCATATTTACTATTTTGTGTGCTTTTCAGTGGTCATTCGTAGCTCCGAACATCACATAACAGGTATTCTGAGCTTGCGACAACGAAAAATTAGTTCCCTGACGCTTTATGTTGTAGGTTATCGCCACCAGCAGTATTTCTCATAACATGTCATATATATGGAATTAAAAATTACACTCTTCAAGAAGTGAAGCACACGAGTGCTCGTACGGGTACACTTTGTGACTGCAGTACGGTATTAATTTGAATTCATTTACGTTACCGGAGAACGACACCGCACACTGTTTAAGACTGCGCTTAGACCTCTAATAAAAACTTAGGTACAAGTGAAATGGCGAAGATGAGAATAGATAATAATATGAATTCACTACAGACTAAAGGTCTAGGTATTGTTGGGCTTCCTTCAAGTACCATCGATCGTTTCTGTCTTCATCCATTCTTGTACAATAAACTTTTGTTGGACAAGCGTTAGCTGGGTCATAGTTGCAAGATCAAGAAACATTCATCAAATATATGCATGCAAATATTGCTGGTGTCAAATAGAACTACGGCGTATACCTCATACAAAAAAAACTTAAATGTGCGCATTCATACTCGGAATATATTGTACCACATACCTCGCAACTAAATTGTATGTGTTTTGAATTCATTCGGTTTGGGTGTGTATCAATTATACATGTTTAATGAATAACTTAGTAATCATATTTCAAAGTTCATTTGTATCATTGCTAATACACGGTGCATTGAAGGATAAATAGATATATCCAATATCGTCCTCCATGTATGTACACTGAGAGTCATCACAACTTTAAGTTGGTAGGTATGTAGGGAGTCGTCGGGTTACGAACGAGTTCCGTTCTTACTAACGTTCGTAAGCCAGTTTGGTACGTAAGTCGGAACTTAGGCCTATAAGTCACGGAAATATGCATTTATACACGTAAGTTATACTAATTAATGAGAAGAACATGCACATAACTATAGTAGAAGCAAAATATAGTGTTCCTGGTAACTGGACAGGAGACAGCCTTATTCGGAAGAGCCTGCAGCTGGAGAGGCTGGAGCGTGGAGATGACAACGAAAGCTACAATCCAATATGGCGTACTGAGAGAGCATCTTCCTCGTTTATGCGCAGCGTTACCATGTATTCAGCTGCGCGAGCAAAACATCTAGTACTACACTCGGTTCGGAAGCACCGAACAGATTGCCGTACAGTGGAACATGAATTAATAAGAATTATAGGCACTCGTTCGTAACGGCGAGTTGCCGTCAGTCGAAATGTCGCAAATCTGGAGCTCCCTGTACATTTCTTTTTTGGCTTTGCGAAATGTTTTATTACCAATTGCTACAGAAATACAGGAGTACAAAATGCAGTTAAGAAATGTGGTTCACGACTAGATATGGATGGATTCAAATGATATTTTGAATCCATAGCCCTTCTTATCACTACATTGGCTTGAAAATAATTATTAGTATACAAAAACTGTAAATATTGACTGTTCGTAACGATTTCTAGTTTAGGAAAAAAGTACACGAAAATATCAGTACTTGGTCATAAACTACGATAAAAAAAGAAAAACCGTGAGTACGAAAATATGTTATTGATGATAGGGAATGACTTAAAATATCATATTTTTTGAACCGAAATTTTTGAGTACGCAAAACTGCCCTGTTCCCATAATTCTCGTGGGTTATTAAGACAGAGAATCACAAGAAAATATTAGTTTCAATTTCTGAAAACAGCCGAAAGCCCTCAACTTGAATCTATACGCGTTTGCTGGTGTCGTGCCAGTGAGCTCCTTCATCTAGAGAAGCAAGGCTGGTCGTTCTGATTGATTAATTTTTGAAAGAGCCTGGCACAGGGCTACGAACGAAAGAAACTTAGCACCGCACCGCGATCATGATGAACGACTGCTTCTGCCAGTGCTGAAATTAGAACAAAGTATTTGGAGCACGAAGCCGAGGATGATGTTAACTAACACTGCAGTACACCCTCAGTCGGCCTCTATTATTGCACAGTTAGCATTATACAAAGAAATTTTCTAGTTAAAGTAACCCAGCTTTACAGGAGCATCCAGGTCTGTGTCTGCTCTGAACCAAAGGTTACTTCAGAATAGTAAGCAGAATAGTATAGTATAGAATGAGACGTTAGAAACGAGCCTTTTGGCCCATTCTTGGGTCGATACCAAAGTCCCATGCTGTAATTCTAGCCGCTGATGGTCAAGTACAAACAGGCCACGGCGGTTGCAGGTTTCAAACCTGGGTCTTCCTGCATCGCAAGCGGGTTCGCTCACCAGTCGACCAAACTGCTAGGCTGTCATGGTGATAGCCTTCGATCCCAAAAAATTTTAAACCTCATATGAGAGATAAATTCTTAAAACAGATATTACGTGTTAAAAATTACCTATAAATATGAGCTGAATTGAGGCCGAGCATACAGGTAGGCAGATGTTAAATTTCTGAGTTTGAGTAGTGGGATTTTGGGTGCAGAAATTTTATCTATAGTATTGTGGAGGTTGTATACGAGACTTACATAGAGAAGTACGAGTTCAGGTTCTGTAGTAATTATCAGAGCATCGTAAGCAGGAAAAAGGTGCCGTAAGGAAGTCAGATGTATCGAGTAAATATATCTTGAGGAATTTTTTTAAGTTTTAGCATAGTTTAGCATACTGTGAATTATTTTACATTATTAAGTGTACATAACTTATTGTAGTTTTAGCTATTAATAGCTACTCTACAACATTCCATTCACAATTATTGCTGCTAATTGATTCAGTCATTGTGATTACAATATTATTAAACTTTGAATACTGTACTATATGTAGAATTGAATATGTATCAAAACACTTTATGATCTACAAAAATACAAATATAATACGAATTTGGAGATATTATTTTACCAGTAATAAGCTACGTGGCTAAATTTACTGTATCGCAATGATAATAATGCATGATTTATTCTGGGAAATCTAAAATGAAGCGTAAATTACGAATACCAGTACACATTTTGGATTCCCGCGAATTCTTCCGTAGGAAACGAAGTGATAAGCTTTGAATTATTTATAAACTATATGAAAGTATTTCTAGCTTATATAAGTGTGAAAACATGCTCATTGTCAGGGCAGTGTTAGAAAGCAGTAGACTATTTCAAAAACTTGTACTATCGAGACATTTATAATGATGCAGTGTGCTGGTCAGTGAGGGTGATAACAGGCTAAGCTAAATACTACGAGATAACGTTCAAATTACTATTTCCTGAATTTCTTTCTTCATTATGGATCGAAAGAGATGCCAAATCTTTAGGAAAAAAGCCTGAATTTCGGGTGTCAAATCACAGCTGTACTGAATCACGTTCGTTGAAATGAAGGTGCGGCAACGAATACATTTGCGTGAGAAGGAGAATTTAAAGCAGACGTTTTGAACCGGCGCTCTGCTCTTCATGTCCTCGGTTGCTGCACGCGTGGCAACAAATATTTAGAATAATTGAATGCATTAAACGCTTCCATGGAACTCTTGCTTTAAACTATCGCATTGAGTTTTCCAGCATCGTTGCACTGTAATGTTCGACGCTGGGTGTGACTCTCTGCGATTAGCTTTTCTAATCAGGATGACGCGAGCTCTCCTTTCACTCCTCACCCATTTCGCCTTCAGTATTCATAAAAACAGGGAAAATATCAGGTGCGTTTGATTACTTTTGAAAGATGATTTTATCCTTTGCATAGGTTACTGGATTAAAATTGTGTCCAGATCTAATCACTTGAATATTTTTCGTAGAGCATGACACATCCTTGTTTTGAATTACACGATGAAAGTAATATAATCTTAATACAATGGAAGATGCCTACATCCTGTGCATATTAAGACATCACACGAGCTGTAGGGTAATTTAGTGCTTTCAATAATATTATAATCGCATTTCAAATTTTTCAAACATCGTTTATGAGACTCCAAAAGTTGAACTCTTGGGGGCTTTTTTCATAATTTAGTTATTGGATGTAATATAAAAGTTCATATTGACAGTTTTACTGACACACTTTTTTTACATTGTTTATTATTTAACTTTTTCAATTTGTCTTCATATTTTCATTTTAAGATTACTTAACTTCCAATTTCCCTCAAGCACATTCCAGTTTAAAAATGTAACTCATACAACACATTATTATTCAGTAAATACATCACAACTTCGTTAACAAATTATAGAAAATCTGAAATAAACCACCATTAGAACCCATGATTTACAGTGACTCACAAAACACTAGCTAAAATATTAGGATCTTACGGCACTGGGGAGGGTAGACAAATATTAATTTGGAAAGTAAATACTAATTGAACTTCCCACTAAAAATTCAGTAAAATGAGGAAAATGATAAATTTTACTGTAAGCTTCAAGTGTTAGGCAAGGTCTCATTAGAAGCCGCTCAGTACCACCACAAAACCATAGTGATCGACAACGTTTTTTTCACAGGCAAGAGACTGCGCGCACCTATAACGGTTACATTGCAATAGAAAGAAAGTGCAACTTCAATGAGCACCGACGGTTGGAAGTCATTTCCTGCCGGAGGAGTTAACCATTCTCTTACGGACTGCTAAGAGTAAGTTACGACATCTTTTCCATAAATTAGAAGAGTAGATATTTCATAGGAGTACAAGCAAGAAGAATTACCTCTTTCTTTTCAGAGGCCCTTCTTTCAAGTAGTGATACAATGTGTTAGGCACATGCGAATGTCCAACATGCAACTTTGTGACTTGGAGTAGAGCTGCCGTGACTATGCGGAATTCTCGAAAATTTCGATTTTTCAATTATTTCAACCCAGTTCACTGACTGACCCCTGGATCACAAGGGTTATTATTGCTTTGTTCAAATATCTGTACCAGACCATATGTAAGACTCTCAAGTCTTGCATAGTTCTACACAATTAGAATAATAGATGAAGGTAATAACAGTGAGCACTAAGGTTGTTCCTTTTTGGACTTAGTTTCAATTCTTACTCGTACCTTCTTTACTCACGTGATGTTAGACGTAGTGTTCTTCTAATATTTTATCTTGCCTTTTGTTCCTTGCACCCTAAATAGTAAGGACAGGCGAGCCAAGTCATGAATAAATAACCCGAGTTAAAGGTGACATCTGATCTAAAAGCATTCGAACTTTCATTGGAACTTTCGTAACAACAAAGAATGGGTGGAGTTTGTGACCAAGCCTTGCTCCTGCACCTCAATTTATGTGTGTATCAATGGAGGGATTTTGTGGTGTAGGCTCTTTTACAGCAGGAATTGTGAGCATCAATGATGGGCAACTGTGTTTTGTATATCGTGCCGAGTCGCAATCACCAAGCGAATTAATGGCTTTACCCAGAAGTAATTGGAACAATTATCCTTAACGTAAACACACTCATACCTCTAATGCATAATATTCTCATTGCACTATGTTATTCCAGTATATCAATCAGAGTTTAAAGGGCCAGATGTATTCAAGACTTTCATAAAAAATTAAGAAGTGTATCGTATCCAGCACAAAAACTTTCCAGTCTGAAGGGATTTTTTAAATACGTCAAAAATATATTTTTTTGAACGAGCCAAGCAAGAGTCCGACTCTTAATGTCATTTGACTGATTTTACTATTTCTGTCAATATTTCTAACCAAATTCGAGAATGAAGACACGTATCTGATATTAAAAAAATGATCTGGTGTTTTTGATAGAACAATGTTTAAAGAAATTGACGTCAAAATAAATTTCGCAAGTTCTTCTTCTACGTCTTCATCGAATGAGATAATAAAGTTTATTATGCACACAAGAACACTGATCATTAAGTATAATACTTTTGTAGAAAAATTCATGGGTATTCATACTTTGCAAGCGTTCTGTAATTTAATTTTGTGTGCCTAATGATGTACTTTAGAGTGTCTAAGCAATCATGTCTGATTGTCTACAATCGACAATCTTGAAGAAAATGCTCACAATCCACAAATACATGTACTCGTAAGGAATTGTCAGAAGAAATATTGATGGCCAAGCCCATAATTCAACATTTGTTTGATTTGTGTAAATAAATTGTAAAATAGTTTCGTCCCTAGAAATGCTGATGTTAAATTTTGAATTAATTCAATTTAGATGGTTGCAAATCGAGTACAAATTAGGTGATGAAAAGTCAAGTTTTCGATGCTGAGATGAAGACCTATCACACTCAAGCCTCAGAAAAGACTTGCAACTCAGAGTGAAACTTTGCTAAGCAAAGAAAGTTTATTCTCAGTTAGCTTTGTATTTATGTACTTTCCTAAGTTTATGTCCTAACCCTATTCCAAACATTCACACTTTAATCCACAAATATATTGTTGAACATTGTTTGTATTATCCTTATTGTTCTATCACTTATCTACTAAGACCAATAAATAACTTTGAGTGCGTGAATGAAGAACAATAATCTACCAAATATTCCAATAATGTTATTACACTGAACTTAGTACAGAATGCATCCTACACTAACATTAAATTTTTACAAAATAAAAGCAGCTGCAGTAAAATCTTAAATACAATCCCACTATCTACATATCTAATCTTACTAAGAATGACCGTCGTGTGTTTATATATTTATATATATATATATATATATATATATATATATATATATATATATATATATATATATATATATATATATATATATTTATTTATATATTTCGTGCCGCTTTCAATAAACTTAGAGAGATCCAGAGCCTTATATACTCGAGTCCGTATCGTGGATACCGAGTTCGGCGGGGTATTGCCCTATGATTTGGGTGCATTGTACCCGAATATGACACGAATTGCAGAGTCAATTGCAGCAGTAGAAAACTAAGTGTCTTAGTTTTCACTAGGAATGTTGTTGTTAAAGAAATACTCAATTAAAACGTTTGTCCTTTGTAAATATATATATAAAACTAAATATATTGCATTGCGTTCTTCTATGTAATTTTATTTAATATCTTTCCAAAGGTATTTGCCTTCATTTTTGATGGCACGGGTATTATCACAAAATCTCTGCCGTCATTTTTGACGGATGGGTACACTAATATATAATAATAGACAATATGTCTCCATCTCTTTCTCTCTCTCTCTCCGTATCTGTGTGTGTCTGTCCCATTACTTCCTATCTATTACTGAGGAAAAATTATTGAACTGAAATCAGAACGAGCATGCATGTATTACAAGGATTGTATTGTGGATACCAAGGGCGTCGGATCACTATAAAATACTCCATTTTTTCCGTAATTAGCTTTCTTCTCTTACACGGCCATGTTATCAGTAGGATGGATACAGAATAGAAGTTCTGTATACATTCATTAAAAATATTCAGATTCGGATAGTACCACGGACAAAACTGAAAAATGTATTTATTTCTTAGATCCTTAATTTTGTCACTTTTAAATCAAGGAATTTCAACAGGTACTATCTGCGCCATGTTATCGGTAAATAAGATACAGAATGGAACTTCTGATATATTAATGAAAAGTATTCATTTAAAACCAAATAATTCATCGTAAATCTATAATACATTCATCTTTATAATAATTAGATATTAGTCAAATATAAATCATGGAATTTCTACGGGAACTGTCTAGTATCAATATATATATATATATATATATATATATATATACGTATATATATATATATATATATATATATATATATATATATATATATATATATATATATATAATCGACTATGTATCTCCATCTCTCTCTCTCACTCTCTCTTTCTCTCTGTATGTGTGTGTTCGTCCCATCTGAGGTGATGGCGCGCAGGCGGGACACACCTGCCAGCCGCAGCTCCTCCTGCGCGCCACGACCCGTCGCACTGCCTTCCTGCACCCCTGCGTTCCGTGGGAGTATCTACATATATAATCGATTATGTATCTCCATCTCTCTGTATCTGTGTGTGTCCGTCCCATTACTTTCTATTTATCACAGAAGAAAAATTATTAAACTGAAATCAGAACGGGTATGCATGTATTACAAGCATTGTATTGTGGATACCAGAGGCACTGGATCACTATAAAACACGCCATTTGTGGCGTTATTAACTTTCTTCTCTTATACGGCAATGTTATCGTTAGGTAAGATACAAAATAAAAGTTCTGTACACATTCAAGAAAAATATTCCGATTCTGATGGTACCACGGGTAAAACTTAAAAATGTATATATTTCATAGATCCTCAATTTTCTTACTTTTGTATCAATAAATTTTAATGGGTACTATCTGGGCCACATTATCGTTAGATAAGATGCACAATTGAAGTCTTGTATTTATGAATGAAAAGTGTTCATTTAAAAAACAATAAATCGTCGTAAATTTTCAGTGCATTTATCTTTATAATAATTTCAAATTAGTCAAATCTAAATCGTAGAATTTTCACGGGAACTAGCTAGTGTAGTATAATAATACCCAACTTGTTGCTTGCTTGCTTGTTTGCTTGGTCCGTCTCTGTGTCACGCTCTTAAGGATTTAGGTAGGAGGAAATTCGTTTACGAATAACAAGATGAGATACCATGAAATTTCATCTTTAAATTACGATGGAACATATAGTTTCTGGAATATATATTCGAAAGTCAAAATACTGTATTAGAGCTTTTGAGCCTGTCGTACATAAACTATTTCGCATATTTTTTCAGCTGAATTTCTTTGTAGCTGTTGAAACTTTGCGTGGAGTAGAGGCCAAATATTTGGAGTACAGGCCCCTGGTTTAATAATACACAGTTTGTTGCTTGCTTGCTTGGTTGGTCCGTCTCTCTATCACGCTCCTAAGGATTTAGATAGGAGGAAATTCAGTAGGGTATACATGTATTGTAAGCATTGTATTGTGGATACCAAAGGCACAGTCTTCAGTGTGGAAACTCCTTCACAAAGCCCACATTCACTGGCAAATAAAATGAAATAATTCAGTAAAAAAAAGTGAATGTTCACGTGTGGGTCTACTTGTTTTTAATATCACCCACCTGGAAAAGCTTACGTACAGGGTGCGACAAAGTGACTTTTTTTAGAGCTAAACGCATTCAAAAAAAGAAGTTATGTTGTCGCACCGTGTATATGAATCAGGACGCACTAGGTATTAGTGTCGTTATTTTATTAAATTGATTCTGTTACAGAGCTGCTGAACTGTCCAAGCTTTAGTTGCTACCGCAGCCGTGCCTTAATGGAGAAAATAAAACAAATGAGAAACTTAACCGCCTGCACTTTAGGAGGGGATCCCTGAAATGATACGTGAATCGCTGTGGCAAAATTGTAAAAGAATAATGAATAAAAGTTAAGAGCTGCTTGAATGTAAAATTTAGTCTGGCATACATATCATAGACTCTCGCTCTCGCTTATCCTACAATACGTGCGGCTATATCCTGGCTGTGTATGATATTTATTATATATATATATATATATATATATATATATATATATATATATGCACCGGCTGCACCGGCAGAAACTATTGTGCATTTTATCATGCACCTAGTTTGTGTATCGGTACAGATGCCGTTCTAGTGAGCCATCACCATGAATATGACATAAGTTAGGTCAGAGTGACAAAAAATATAATTTTCTGATAGGGACTAGAGAAAATGTGCATTTTCCTTGTTCCTTGACCCCATACACGATCTTAGTAAGATATGCTGTATTTGTCATTGTTCATGTATCACAAGGTAATATTCAGCCTCTCATACGAATTTGAATGCTTAATCAGTAATAAGAATATGGACAAACTAGACATCTCACAATATGAAAATATAATGAAAACTTAAAACTCTACTAATAAACCTGTCGTTCTTCACCTTGATGGCTTTCAGGTATAAATTCTGGTTGACTTACAGAAACTGTCTTTAAGCAGAGTCCAAGAGGAAAAATTCAGGTAGCAAGTGACATTGATGGAATGTTTTTGAGAAGTTCGTTAAACGCGTGTCTATTTAGTGGAGCCAAGGTGGAAATGAAAGGTCAGTTTTTGGTCATGAAGCCGTGAATGAGTGACAACAGTTTTAACGACGTGCAATGAAGTGGAAGAATCTGTAAAATTTTGTATTCTGAAGTCAATGTAGAGGCTCAGATACATTTTCTACTACAAGAGAGTTGTAATATAAGAATACAGAGCATTTTCTTCAGTGAGATAACAAACCGCGCGGGCTTTTTTTTGGAATGTGGACGCTATTATGTTTGGCAATTCAATAGAAATTGTTTGTTTCTTTTCGAGATATTTTGGAGTGCCTTATTGATCTGCGAATGGAGCAGCGAATTCAAATTATCTACTAAAAAGACCCGAAAATCATAATTATTGATTCTGGACAACAATTTCCTGTTATGATGTTAATTCAATTAACAATTTAAATGCTCCCTTCGGTTGAAAATATTTGCTACACAAGGAGAAAACTCTCTGCGTTTTAGTGTCTTTTAACGAACTTCTGTTTTGAGTACAGTAGACGATCGTGCACAGTGTGTTGGACACAAATTTTAACCTTTAATAAATAATTGGGTTAAAGTTAATATAATTTTGTCTTTTTCCTTTTTCAGATAATATTTAAAGTTCTTAAATCACCTGCAGGATATGGCACACTATCAAAATTCAGCAAAACAATGCTCGACCACGCGTACATTCAACTGATCCCTTATTTAAGAAGCGTCAGAGAAATTAGGCTTGAATATTGAACTTGTTAACCAGCCTCCAAACAGTCCAGACCTGAATGTACGTGACCTCGGCTATTACAATTCAATCCAATCCCTTCAACATCAAGAAACACCACGTAATGTTGATGAATTAATTGAAGCAGTGGCAGATAGCTTTGAGGAATAACGGAGATCAACATTGAACAATAGTTTGCAGCAGTCAGTGGAACAGATTATTTTGGCTGACGGGGGCAACAATTACAGGCTTCAACATTTGTCGGAAGTACAACTAGAAAGAAAAGGAATTCTTCCAAATTTGCTTCAGATCTCAGACACATTGAAGAATAAATTAACAAGTATTGAGTAAACATAGAAGCAAATATGTTTCTTCTGTTGATACATTATCAATTTCATGTATTTAATTACAATGTAGAGTACATATGCCTTTTGTTATTTATCTCACTAAAAATATTATTCATTGATGTTTATGTATTATCAATTTAATGTACTGAATTACAGAATAAAGTTTATCTTTTTGTTAAAACCAGTAGTTTTCCAAGTATCCTTTCTAAAAGTCTTACAATTGTTTTGGGGGAAATATTTCCGACGAACTTCAACCGGAGGGAGTAAATGTTAAGGTAGGCGCGTCCAGGACAGCCAACAAATTAATGCTTATCATGACTGCAGCTCCCATATGATGGACAGCATAAGAACTGCTTGAGTATCCTGATAGAAAATCTTATTGATGACCATGACACATGACACTTTAAAATGTAGCCTTTTTCTCCATTTAAAATCTTTTGTATTTTTGCAGCCAAAGCCCTTTGCGTCCAAATGTATGGAATGAAAAGAGGAAATTTAGAAGGACACCTTGATCTTCATCTGGAAGCTCGACTGAGAGCTCAGTTTGTGATTACGCTCTTCAATATTACTGGTAAATATCCTCTTAGAATATTGCTTATGGTTACGCTCTTCAACATTACTGGTAAATATCCTCTTACAATATTGCGTGTGGCTACGCTCTTTAATATTACTGGTAAATATCCTCTTCCAATATTGCTTGTGGCTACCCTATCCCAATATTATTGGTGAATATCCTCTTCCAATATTGCTTGTGGCTACCCTCTCCCAATATTACTGGTGAATATCCTCTTCCATTATTGCTTGTGGCTACGCTCTTCAATATTACTGGTAAATATCCTCTTCCATTAATGCTTGTGGCTACCCTCTTCCATTATTGCTTGTGGCTACTCTCTTCCATTATTGCCTGTGGCTACCCTCTTCCATTATTGCTTGTGGCTACCCTCTTCCATTATTGCTTGTGGCTACCCTCTTCCATTATTGCTTGTGGCTACCCTCTTCCATTATTGCCTGTGGCTACCCTCTTCTATTATTGCTTGTGGCTACCCTCTTCCATTATTGCTTGTGGCTACCCTCTTTCATCCTTCAAATTGTGCTCACAAATTTTCTTTCTTTCGAGTGCTGTAACGTTTGTTCTGCTGTCCAGCATTTCTTTTACCTCAAAAGTCTTTTCAAAATTGACAAGCCTCGTGTATGGCAGCACCAAGTCCTCGTCTCGCTTGCAATACATCATCGGTCCTGGAAAGTCATACTGGATTACCAATATTCCAGGGCTGCAAGAAAAACTACTCGACCATGTCGAGCTCTACTTATACTGTGACGTAAACCATATTTTTCTTTGTGCGATATTTTGTTCAGTTACAACAAATATAATGCAATGTTTTGGGTTACCTGGGTAAACAAATTCCATGCAGATCAAAATTGCAAGAGCGGTGGTGCTAAAAAAATTGCAGTGACTGAAAATTTCCTCAAAAAATTTAAGCCTACAGTTTAAATTTTTGTTTTGTGATTTTGACTTGTGATTTTGATCAGTGCTGCTCGCGCTGATCGGTATACTTCATGATCAAGAGCCCTGCATACACCATAAGTAACATGTGTTAGAAATACAGAAAGGAAATTTATCCATAAGACATAATTTGCAAGAAGAGTCAGGATATGAACTTACGTGATGTATTAACGGAGCTAGAAAGTAACAAACTAGAAATAAAATCAAATAAGAGTAAACAATTTGCCTACTTAGATGACAAATACATTGGGATAAGGAAAAAATTATTGATTTACTCATCGATTTATTAAAATGTATTTAATTTTATTTAAATTACAAGAAACGAATCGCTGAGCTCTGTCTAGGAAGCCCAGTTTTATTAATTGTGGCTCAATTTATGTTCTTATCTCTTTTAGTTTTTGGGAACAGAGCAGTTAGAACAATTACAAATACTGAGCAGCAGAATTATACTGGTGAACTAGGATGTAATATATAAAATTATGTATATATTAGATAATTTGGCTACTATGGAATACCATATAATAGAATACATAAAATGACATATCTAAATACTAATTACTAATGCAAATTATTACAGGAAATGAGATTAAGCACAATAATACTACTATATTATTTAAAGGACGTAAGTTGCGAATAGGGGTACAGGAACCAAGCAGTATATTTTCACGGTAAGGTTCATATTAAGTGAATAAGTTATGTATTATTTCATAGAATGGAACAAAAAAGGCGGTGAACTTATCATAAAAAATCCGTGTTTTAGCTTCAGGTTATATACAGTGCCTGCGACTTTTACTTATTTCATATCGAAGGCCCATGCATTAAAGCGTGTTTGTCTTATATCGGACTCAAATATCAAAACTCAAGAAACTCTGAAAAGCTATGAAAACCAACATACAGTGGATCATATAAATATTCATCACTCTCTAGAAAAAATTTATTTCCAGAAATGTATTACATATAAAGCTATCATAAAGCATCCAATCATCAAAAATTAAAATTTGTATAAACTCCCATCAAAAAATATGGTGAACTGAAAGAACTAAAGCTGAACTTTCAGATTGGATCGTTGTTTTAAAAAGTAGTGCAATAAATATTCGTTAAGATAAATGACAACAATCAGAAGAAATTTTCTTACAAAACTCGAGTATCGTATATTTATTGGCTCGAAATGCTCCTACATGTATTCAAGAACAAGCATAAGAGCTTACAACTTGATGCCAGTGTTGCAAGCAATCATTCTGTCGCAAAGAAGGGGAGACTAAACACCCCTTCAGACCACTATTATGCCAAAGTTAAAAGAACAGTATTCTTAACTCCGAAACCAAGAGTGTGAACGAGTACGGAGCAGGTGAGTGATGCAGGAAGGCTTAGATGAAGAGCAGGATACCGAAAGGAAAAAAACATCTGAGGTTAGATGAACCAAAAGTGTTATTATTTGGCCACAATTTCAATCATATGGTTTCGCTTGAGAAGAACTCTGTGTACCAGCCGGAAACCCCATTTCAGAACGGCAAAGCGTGGTAAAGGCAGCATTACGATTTGAGGTTGCTTTTCATTCGTCAGCACAGGAGATCTTCACATCATAAAAATAGCAATGAGTTCCCAAAAATATTAGAAAATATTAGAAATTGTAACTTGGCAGCTACCTCAGTAGACTCAGTATGGAAACATGTTAGGTGTTTTTACACGACAACAACCCTAAACACGCATCACAGCAAGCGTCGAAATGGCTTGAGTTCAATAGATGGGATATGTTTTGAAATTTGGAGAATGGTAGCCTCACTAATTGTCTGAAGCGAACAGCAAATCATGAGTTGAAGTCTGCTTTTTACTTCATTATCGATGATCCATATCATCTTTTTGGACAGGCTTGTAACGTGATGAAAAAGGGTAATTTTTATTGAAATCATAATCGTTGTAGACGATGGCTTAAAAATGGGGATACCCCAATTATGACTCAAAAAAGAACTTCGTGCTAAGAAGATTCTTCTCTGTTTGGTGGGATTGCATAGGAGTCATTCACTTTGTTTTTCAACCTGCCAGTAGAATAATTAGTACTTGGGTCTACTGTCAGAAATATGAACATTTAAACGCTGCTTTTTAGAAAAAAGAAAAAGAACTGCTTTAGTGAACTCAAAAGTAGTGGTTTTTCATCAGGACAATAGAAGACCTCATGCTACAGAGGTCACACCCCAAAAGATCGAGGAACTTGGTTGGCAGTAAATCGATCGACCGCTTTATTCTCCCGACCTTGTTCCTTCAGAGTACCAATTGTTCCATAGCCTACAGAACAATTTGGATGGATTAACTCTTAAGAGCCTCGAATGGGTGGAAACTCGTAATTCCAAGGTCTTCTCTTTGAAACTGAACGAGATTATCTTTAATGGGATTAAAAAGCTAATAACTGCATCGAAAGAAGTCATAGAAAATAATGGATACTACAGGGGTGCATAATTTTCATTGAAATGTATCATTTGATCCCTTGCTTTTGTTATTTAAAACCCAGACAAAATTTATCCTATGGCCTGTAATTATTAGTCAATTTTTCGATATTGCTGCTAATAGCAGAAATGAGGAAACGAAATTTTGGGAGATTTTTTATTATGGTCCTCAGATTTGACGAAGGAGTACTTCAATGGAGTGAAATTCGAATAAGAACGAACTCAAACTTTTTTCTTGACTGGAACCAAAATCCAAAGTCCGTTGGCTTAATCGAGAAGAAAATCGGAGGTCATTGCTCTTTCAACCAGAATGCCTTGAAATTTTGTTGACATCGCTTTTGGAAACGGTGGGCGGTATGAGAAGAAGTTTTATTTTCTGGAACAGTGAAATTGAAGTCTTTAAACTCGAAATGAACCCATGGAACATTTTTGTCAAGCAATAACGACAAATCGGCTTCAAAATTATTCCCGAAAAGAGTTTCTGTAGCTTTGAGGCTGCACGTCGTTTTGTTGGAACATTGTCGTAAAATCAAATTCAAATTTGGCAATATTAGATAGCATGAAATGTCTTAATTTTTCATATGTTTTTTGCACATATGGTTGCGATCCTTAGAAAAGAAAATTCAGCAATGTTATTGTTAAAGTAAGTAACTCCTTCTAATGAGCAATCAGAAAGGAGCTGTCTTTCGAATTTAGTTAAGTTTTACAGTAGCCTACATCTCAACTGAACGGAAATTGCTGCTTCATTAATCAATGATTTGTTTAGCCACAATAGTCATCAACGTAATAAACAAAGTTGTCTTTCCCAGTGATAATTTTTTTCATCCACCGAAGTATTTTGAACAAATAAACTCTTCCTGTGTCAAATTTCTGTGAAAATTATATCAAAAATTTCACCTCGTACGAAATCTTGCAGCATCCTATTAAAAAATATGCTTCATGTATCAATCAGTTTGTTGAAATAGATTCTTAGAGTTCCATGAGAAACTTCATATCTTCAATGAATTATCTCCTACGAAATCAGTGTGGAAGCTAACCTAATAAAGTAAAGAGGGGTTTAGTTTACCGGCAAAATAAGTGTCACTTTCAGGTTAAATATCTGGCTGAAAATTTTTGAAGTCAATCAAACCCAGATGTTAATAAAAGAAATTTTTCTTTTCAGGGTGGGACGAATACTTTACAATATGTATTCGTGTCTAAGCTACGTCACTTTTTTTTTGAAGTTTTGAAGTTTGACCTCCTGAAAGCACTTGATAGGAGTTCTTATATGGTATACCCATTGCAAGTTTTCAGTCGCTGCCACCAGGAAGCGAATGATTCATTCAAGAATGAATTGGTGAACGTAATCGATTAGGCCACTTGAATAGCAGAGGGCTCCAACATTTTCAATGAAAATATCGAGTTAGAGATAAATTAGATAACTGGCTACAAAAAAGAAGTGCACATCTAAGCTAAATATAATTTTATTTAAAAATAGAAATGCTGATGTAAAAATCCACGCAGTCACAACAGGATCATTCAAATAAACCACCCTCATCCACCACGGCCTTGATTCCCTAATGTATTTCGCACATGCGACCTATTCGGTGTGCTTAAGTAAAGCTTCAAACGCCTCATCTATTTTGCCTATCAGCTGGGCTTTCGTGTCACGAGCAGTGCTGCTCCGGTCCTTTTCAATCACATCCTACCGAGAATGCTTCATCGGATTGCAATTGGGAAGTTAGGGAGTCAAATCTGGGGCTGACGGTGATGCTCGACACGAATCTTTATGATCCAGGTTATCCTTTGAATATTCATGGGGCTTCCACTTGTTCATTACCAGCATTACGGGACGCGAAAAAAACAAGTGGAACTCAGAAAAGTTTAGTCGTAGGACAAAAATACACATTTCTAAGTCCGATAAGAACTGCTGCATTAGATTACAATGTGGTTTTTTAGGTCATTCGTCAAAGCTCGTCATCCTTAACTCTTGAACATTCATGCGCTTTAATGTCAATGCTATATTTCCCTTATGATAATGTTCCAGGTCTGATATCATCATTTCCTTGAGTTACGTTATTTTTAAATTTCAGCAATGCTGTTCGTTGGTTTTGTGGTAGTTTATTTTCTTTTGAATGGTGTATTTGCCTTTCCTAAAAAGTAAATTTTTGCTTTGAGTTACGCCAGTACTTCAGTGACGACATTTTCTTTTCGTATCCTTTAACACTGAGATACCATGTATACTCTGACATCCGTAAAGAGTTTCATCAGATCAGGTTTCAGAAAGCTATTCTTTTCCACAAATTTAGAGATACTAAATCTGAAACGTAAAACACAGCAGGAGAATTTTTTCTCTAATACAATAAAAAATTAAAGACTCTCTGCTGATGTAGCATGCCAACTAAGAGCTCTAATAATTTCAAATCGAAGTTCGAGCATTTAGTAACAGTTATGTGCTCGTCTGTAACTCAATCGGTGATGTGTTCCTTATGACGGTCGTTAGTGATGTGTGCACATATAAACAAATTCTGAGCCCGAACTCATAGTTCATCAAGCTTTACAAGAGTCATATCGCGTCTTTTGTAGTTCTTATCACATATTTGCAGTTCCGCATCATATCTTTGATCTTCTATATAACATCCCTTCACGTTTGCTTCATTCTCTGCCCTTTCACATCACGTTTCTGAATGCGTATTATCAGCACCTTATCACATTATCTGCACCACCACGTTACGTTTCTGCAAGCCCGTTTCAAGTCTCCGAATATCCAGACTACGTCTTTGCATTTATGTCTCACATCTCTGCATCTTGTCATCACGTTCCTGCACGTTTGTCTCACGTCTCTGCCGCTCCATGTTACTTTGCTTGCACGTCCGTTTTTTCTCAGTGACGACATTGTAGACGACATACGGGCGGACGGTCCTGTCAGCTCTGACGCATAGGATCCAGGAAATTAAAAAAAGTTCCCGTTTTAGTTCGAAGAGAATTACTGTAGCATATTCTAGCTTTCAATTCTGTACTTACCTTGCTTTAAATTTTTCTGATCCTTAACGGAGACGAAATGAACATGTTTCTGCTCCGTAGTTAAAATATATTCATGCAAGCGAACGATTGATTACTTCCTACTACGTATTTAGATGGATAAAGTTTACAAAATTATATGAGAAACAGTATAATCATTTTACTTCAGGTCTGTGAATTCTTTTTTTTCCTCATTTAAATACACAACCGAGATGGGTGGGACATCTCAGAACTCTTTATCGAAATAAATTTCCGATGAGCTACTATCTGACTCTGTAGCAAAATTCTGGAGTACGTCATAAAGGCTTGAGAATCAGCAGCATCAGCTGAATTCAATCTCATTACTACTGGAAAAGAGAGTAAATAAAATAATAAAAGTCAATCGTACAATTGACTTAGATGTTATGCAAATGCATAGGCCTTGACTGCGTAGTGCGAAGGTCCTTCATTATAGAGATAAGAAAATGTTATGAACGTGCGATTGTTAATTGTGGACGTATACAAGGCGGTAAAGTGCATGACATAGTTGTTGTAATTGTCACAAGAACAAGGCTCGTGTGAGATGCAGATCAGCTTTGAAATGAGGGCTTAATTTAGGGTTAAAGAACTGCAGCCATTGACTTTGAGTGAAAGTTCATCAAGAAACATGTTTGTGAGAATTCAAAAGAAAACTTATGGTGGTTTCAGTTGTTTTCAAGAATCTATATGCTCTCAAGAAGAATGATGGATGGTAGTTGTACAATGATATTGAGCAGCATGAGTGTTTAAAAATGTAATTCCTGAGCTGGTATTGTGTAATGCACTACTTTTTAGATATTATTTATGTTCTAGAAAAAACTTGAATAACGCAGCGGAACAAAATTGCTATAAAAAGGGCCAATGATGAAATTAAATTATCATATAAACATGGTAGTGCTCCAGTTTTAGTAGAAGGAGAATCAGCTTGACATTCCTACGGAAATCAAAACGAGCATGTTTTAGTTCGAAGTGATAAACAAAAGACAGGCTTCATATTTTCTTTGTGCCAAAAATTTGTTAACGAAAAGATTTAAAATGTTGATATTTCAGATGCAAGAATATTTTTAAGTAAGAAGGCTATGGGGAATTAAATGAATATCATAAATAATAATTATGCTGAGCTTGCTTCCCCGACAGGATATTAGCTTGTTTCATGATTCATTTGTGTTCTGAACATGATACTCGGTCTCCCGATCCAAATTATGGTGGTACATTATGAATTTAAAAGATTCCTTCACTGGTTATCTACTATCTTCATCATCCTTAAAGAGAGAAGCTTGGACTGAGTTCATGGTGTAATCTACATCCAAGCACCGCGATTGGTTGAAAATTTGATGTAAAACGTGGTACAATTCCGAAACATAAGAAGCTTAACATCTTCAAGTACGAATTGTTATGAAGCTATTATTCCACGAAGCTGATTTATATTATTTTCAGTCATAAATTATCTGATTGTGAAAAGAGACAATAACTGAACAATCGAAACAAATGTGGTATCAACACCCACAGCGAGTGACATCAACACGATGAATTCCCGACATTCACGGACTATGAATAAACTCTAAGGCATTATTTTCAGCGGCTGCCCTCCGTGAAAGGTTCTTTCAATTTGAAGCCATCTAGCCGCCTGGCACAGCTGACGTGGCCAACGCCGGCCACTTTGCCTCTAAAATGCCAATTTTTCAACGACATTTGGCGGTGCAATGTAATCTCCATTTCATGCATCGTATGAATTAGGTAGTAGGGATATAATTTCCATTTCATGCATCGTATGAAGTAGGTAGTAGGGATAAAATGTCTATTCCATGCATCGGATGAATTGGAGAGTTGGGATATAATTTCCATTTCATGCATCGTATAAAGTAGGTAATAGGCTAAAACGTCCCTTTCATGCATTGTATGAATGAGGTAGTAGTAATATAATGTCCATTTCATGCACCGTATGAATTAGGTAGTACGGTATAATCTCCATTTCAGGCAACGTATGAATTAGGTAGCACGGATATGTTTCGAAACTTTATTGCAGACACATGATCACAATGGCGGGCTTAATATGTACGTAAATCACTGTCCTCAGAATATGACCACTGTCAAATCTATAAATTGAATTTGATGACTGTAAGGGCATAATTTTTTGCCCTACAGGTTCTGACAGGTAATGGCTTCAGACACTTGCCCGACCGTTATTGAAGGAGGAAGAGTAAATAATATCTATAGAATTTAATAAACATAATTTACAATTAATAAAAAAAGTAGAAGGTCGATAGATTTCCTACTGAATGAACAAGTTAAATTACTAGAAGGCCTGCTAGCGCCAGAGCAGTCAGATTCTACAGAAGCAGAAACCAAGTTTAGCTGGCCCCGAAGGCGCGTTTACCAAACATCTGACGGACTACAGCTGCCAACTAAACTTCCTAGCCTATCTTACCTATGCTATAAACCTTTTAGCGACCAATTTTTTTCTAGCTTGTACGTCTAAGCTCACAAAGACCGTCTGTACACTGATGCAATGAAGCACGCTGAGAGCCAGGCAGCCAAAAGAACGACGCTGTAACATGCCGCCGCGTTCAAACCTAGTAGCAACCTCATATTGCTCACTGTTTAATTATTAGAACAATTCTCCCAAAGACCGTAAAAGAGGACCGTATGGTCCTTTTCGTCGCTAAAGGGTTAAATCTATACTACTACTCTATGCTATTCAATTTATGTTAAACTGACACGGGGAAAGGCGCCGCTGAAGAGGTCAGGCCTGATGAGAAAAAACAGTTTCTGTAATAAAAAATAAACAAATATCACAAATCTAAGTTTCAATGTCACAAAGTTACCTACTCTGCAGCACTGCTCGGCCTTCTACCGGTTGTGGGGCAGAAGGACTGCGCACTGAAAAGCTAAACGGGAGCAACCAATCAAAAGAATGAAGAAAAAGAAATTGTGTGCAAGAATGACGGATTCATCTACTGACAATAACACACACTGATTTCATACAAAATGTATTCAGTTCATATTGAAAGAAATTCTTTCAGTATTCAATCACATGTTCAATTTATGATGCATTTTATAAATAGACTGAAAACCGGCGTTTTTATTTCTGTTGAAAAAATTGCCTCGATACATGATCGACTAGAAGAGCAAAAATTTGACCTTTTTTCTGCGGCAGAATTCCATGGCAGATGTAACGCAATTATTGTTTCTGTATAACACCATAGGTGTTTCTGGCATGACATGAAAGATTTTTCTGCACTAACGGTCGATGTGTACCTAAAGTCACATCATTGTTATGTTTGGTAAGACTCCGTAATTGTACCTGTAAAGAGAATAGGGGTTTTAAAACAATGCTAGAAACTGAGTGATGCTGATAAGTCGTGCATAATAATAGAGTTTATTTGAAATTGACGGACATTCACGCGATTTCTGAAAAGATAATTACATATAATCAAAGGATTACGACGTTTTAGATAGATTAAAAATAAATCCATATGAAGACTTACTCGTAAAAACTTTATGATATTGCAATTACGAATAGGGATTTAGATGTATTTGTTACTTGTTGCGCAGTGCTCCTACCCTCAATCAGAGTGTAATGGAGAATAAATGTTGTGGCAACACGTGCTCACAGCTGTGTAAAAAAGACAATTTTATCGCCGAATTGCCAGCAAATAACGCAACAAACTCAATTACGCTGACTCTGGTGTGGGGAACGCAAATCGCTGTGGGCAAAGTTCAGTTCATATTTTCGGGATCAGAGGCAATATATGGCGACACGATTGAATTCAGAAATTTGTATACGATACGGAATGCTGCTAGCATCAGTACTTCCACAAATTTATGAACCTGTTCGTAGTGAAAATCTGAATTAAATATTCTAACGCTTTATTCAAAGCTCTCATGTACCCCACACTCATGCATTGACGAATATTCAGAAAGATTGGCAGGTGTATAAATATATTCTATAATATTTTAGTCTAAAAAAATATGCAAGCAACTTATGACTATGAAGTTCTGGTTGCTATTATGCCTAAATTACTTCTAAGAATGACACTTGTGTTTTGTTCCATGTTATTCTTCATGGTCTAGTTAAAAAGGATAATAAATACTTTAGTAATTAACCCCCTATACAGGCTGGTAGCATTTTAAGAATGGGACATACTTAACTTTATTAGAACTGTTCTAGACTATAGTCTACATTAACTTCAAAGCTGTTTTCCAGGTATTTGTGTTTTAATAATGGCGTTTTCGAGATGAAATACGATAAGTTGTGTAGAAGTAGTTGTTAGCTGCAATATTCTTCTTAAACTATTAATAACTCACTGTTACATTCTTACTCCTTCCAGCACATCTTACTCTTTCCAGCATTCAGGAACAGACTGACACCACGTCCAGAAGGAGAGATTTTCCATGCCCTTTCACATTCGAAAGGCCCTCCCTGCCCCTTTTGGGAGCCTTGATGGGAGTAAGACAAGTACACTAAGTCTCTTTCAGCGTGTGGAACTCAGATAACTCTACTGATACTAAAACACGTGTGGTCTTCTTATATTGGAGCTTCTCAAAAGAACCGCACCGGCCGCCTCTTAGGTTGGTTTTCGAGAAGGCTCTTGAGAGACTATGAAATACTTTACCAGTTCAAGCAGCTCTTTCAGTGCCATTTATATACATAACTAGTAGACCCACGAAGGAAAAAATTCACATGTTTTTTACTGAATTTTTCGTTTGATTTGCCAGTGGGTGCGAGCTTTGCGAAAGAGTTTCCACATTGAAGGATGTACTTATGGTATCCATAATACAATGCTAACACTCTATATATATAATATATAGCATATCTGATATATATATATATATATTTATATATATATATCTGAGTGTGTCTGTCTCATTACTTCCTATTTATTACTGAAGAAAAATTATTGAACTGAAATCAGAACGAGTGTACGAGCATTGTATTGTGGATCCCAAATGCGCCAGATCACTATAAAATAAATTTTTTTTTTTGTTATTAGCTTTTATTTCTTACACAGCCATGTTATAGGTACATAAGATAATGGAAGTTCTTTATATATTCATGAAAAATATTCACGGCGAAAACTGACAAATGTGTTTTATTTCATAGATCTTTAATTTTATTCTTTTTAAACCAACGAATATCAACGGGTATTATCTGGGTTATGTTATCAGTAGATAAGATACAGAATAGAAGTTCTGTATATATTAATAAAAAGTATTCATTAACAAGACAATAATTTGTCGAGTCTTTAATACATTCATCTCTATAACAATTTCAAATTAATCAAATCTAAATCATAAAATTTCCACGCGAATTGTCTAGCGTTATATAAGTATTTTTGATACATCGAAACTACATAATAAAACGCCAGGCGTCTCCTTAAATAAATAAATTTATATATTTTTTGTGCATAATTTCTCCTATGTTATTACAATGGAAATCTCACTTAAATACTGGTAGTTAAATCCGTGCACTTTCAAGTACATACATTTTTAATCACTGGAGTTAAATCCGTAGACTTTTTGATTAGGTCTGAAAGAGAGAGAGAGAGAGTTGAAAATCTCTCTCCCTCTCTCTCTGTCCGACCCAATACTTCCTACCTCTTACTTAAGAAGAATCATCAAGCTGAAATGAGAATGGGCAGATATCCATTATAAGCATTTTATTGTGAATACCAAAGGTGCCGGATCCCTATAAAATACGTCATTTTTTCCATAATTAGCTTTTTTTTTACAAGGCTATGTTATCGGTAGATAAGATGCGAAATGGAAGTTCTGTATATGCATGAAATATATTCTTGTATTCATGAAAAATATTCAGATTCTGATAGTACCACGGGTAAAATTGACAAATGTATTTTATTTCACAGATCCTTTCATATACACTGTCTTGTATATATGTAGATAGATAGTTTGTATTTTACTTTAACCCCTATATAAGCAAGCTAATGACGTATTGCAAAGGGAACATTCAGAAAATATTGGATATTTTGATATTGAATATGAATTGAAAATCGGAAGCGAATATGTTTCATATCGAGGAGGATACAGTAACATGTTGGTAGACTTCTATAAAATAAGTACTGTTAGCTGCAAATTCTTTCAGGCTGCAAATTCTTCGTTGTGTTTGACACAATACTTGTTTTTGACGAACTTGAGGCCTTAAAACTCAATGAGGAGCATAGTATTTGATCAGAACTGGAGTAACAAGACTACGACGTTTGATAGTGCTCACCTATATTAAAACTCGTACCTATGCGCATAAGTAGATTGGCACACAATGTGTCTCGTCACAGTTTAACTTGCAGGAGCATGCTTGCACAAGTTTCGACGCCTTCTAATTGCTGCTTCTTGAAGGTGATGTGTACAAACTGCTTATCAGTTTCTCTATGAACTGGGAATCAGCCAAGTTTTACTGATCAAAAATGTAAGTTTTATGGAAAACTTGACTTGGTGAAAACGAACTAATTGAAGCTTTGAAATCACGACACCAATTTTAATCCTAAGCTAGCGAAGTTTAGTCTTCGCACAAGAAACACGTTCTCAAACCTGTTCTCATCTCGCAAAAGCGACAGCTCATGCAAGAGAAGTAACTGGAGCTGCAAGACAGGATTATTCATGCATCGCTAGTATGACCCTCAAAGCGTGGCTATGATGAAGGTAAATACATAGTTTCTCTGTGCATTCTCTGAGCAGCTTACGATAGTGAACGAGGGAGCAAATCTCCATTAGCGACGTATAAAAAATTCCTTCAGTTGCTGTGTATAATATTGCAAGCTGGTGTGTCGTATTTCTACACCACTCGAACGGGTTCCTCAATCCTACACCTGACATCGCTGCAGAATAAGTTGCTACCAACTGCAGATCGAGATATTTGTCCATTATATCTCAACTATTAATAACAAAAAACAGAACAACGTTTTGTTTTATTTAAAGGGATCTATCAACATGGTGATGGTCCAATATACGTATATTGTAAATTTGAATTTGTGATTAATTCTAAGGCTTCCACCAGTTTCCTCATGCTGTTCAAATCTAGCAGAGAATTGAGCTATTCACTACGCTTGACGATCTCTACTACATGAAGGAAAGCTCTACACTTAAATTCTTCCCCAAAAATATTAGGTATACATTATGACAAGGTTGAATTCACAAAGGAGCTGCATAAATATTTCTGGCATAGTTAATGGTTTACATTAAACTCATGCAAAATTATTGTAGGCTGCTTTTAGTTCACGTTCGCTCGCATTTCTTTACACGTGCTAACACTGTATTTTGTTCGATTACTCGTACATTGCACAACTGTTGTGGTGGGAAAGATAATAATTAGATCACAACACTCAAAGATTTTTAATAACTGACATGAACTATATCCTTATCTAAAAATTAAACTAATCAACCAAAAATAAACATCAATAAATCGTGGTAAAAAGAGTTCCACATCAGTAACATTGGTGAAGGGAACAGTGAATTTTTTTTAAGAGCATCAGGACACAAATCACGCAACAGTTTCTTATTACAATCACAATAAATAATAATTGAAGACAGCTTTCTTTTCAGCACACATCAACATCTAGACGACAGACGTAAACCAGCGCCGCGTAGGGTCGGTCCGTGGTTCTAAGACTTGTGTGGCAGACTGGGGATACCGTAGAACTCCACCAGACTAAACGGGCTCGGTTACTGACGCTCTACCAGTGCAAGCCGTTTCAAGTTTCTGAACTCTCTTGACACTCCCTAACCTCAATGTTTTTAAAAGTTAGTAGCGAGTACTGCACTAATACACATAGTAAAGCTAGTATTTAATCAGTAATCCTGTGTCAGGGAATTACCTCGGTAATCATCTTATAGAGTGTCTTACGTAAGTAATAATGGTAAATCTCGCTTTGCATCTGAAATAGGTAAAATGTTACTTTATTAGGAGACCTCATCGTACAACGGATAATAAAAGCCATTTAGTGAGAAATACTTGTAGCATAATGAATTAATAATAGACATAAATTTAGAGGGATGCATAGGACTGTACCCATCACAAAATACACTAACAGCGTCTTGGTGAGCAAAACTTTTATTCAGGGAGGGTCTGATGATCGAAAAAACACAATGCTTCTGGTTAAGTAATTAAATCCTACTTAAGTGATCATTCTAAACATAAATATATAATGAAAGCAACTTCAAAAAAGCAGAAGATTTGAGTTTTCGCTACTCTATCCAACGGCCTTTCAGTCTGGATTATAAATAGTAGATGCAGGCTTGTTTCTAGAAGTCGATCATTTCACATCTTTTTTCTATACTGTGACAGTATATTATGAACAATTATGATTACGAGTGCTAGGATATTTATTGTCTTCCCAGATTATGACAGGGCCAATCGACTTTCGAGACAACAAAAAACAATTCTTCATCTGTAGTTATTTATTTCCCTCATAAAACGGCTACTCTCCTGATTCAGGAGAAGAATTCGCGTTGTGGTTATTGTTAGGAGAGGTTAGATGAGGTATCAGCTCATGAAACATCGTTGTCGTGCTCGAAAATTCATGTTGGAGTCGTAAACCAGGTAGTCACTGTTGTGGAGAGTGAGGATCTGAAGGTGGTTGAGCTGTTGAATTGTTGGTCTTATGATACAGAATTTATAGATATGGATCATCAGAGTTAAATCTAATCAAAGATAGGCAAAAATGGTTCTCACAGAAGCTATGTATCATTAGCTATTAAGGTGTGCACCTTTTACACCTAACCTCTGTTCGTACTTCTAATTTCCACATCCGACGCCCCTCACCAATCCTTGACCTCGCTCTGAGCAATTTCTTCACTTCCTGCCCTTTGAGTTGTCTCATCCCATTTTCTTCTCTGATTATGGCATGGTAGTTTCATGGTCTGAAAGTCAGGTTCAATAGCATCAAAATGATCTCGTAAATAAAAACGCTCAAACTGAACTTTCAGCTTATCCAAATGGTAAGAATGTTTCTAGCGATTGTCTTGAAAGCTGCTTTAAAATTTTGAAAGTGGAAACTGAGGCGGAGGCTAGCGACATATCAACTGCACTCACAAACGGGAAGAAAACTGGTACTACCTTGAGTGCAAAACTGAAGAAAACAGTACTGAAGATGCAAGATAATAGCTCTAAAAATGTGTGAAAAACTTAGAGAAAGAGGAAAAGACTGTGGTTCTTGAGATGAGGAACAAAAAAAAACAGACGGTTGGCTCATTGCTTTACAGCGGTGACAAGTAACAGCGTGAAGATTTCAGTGCTACCAAACTTACTGTAGAGCAAAAAGTCTCGCTCGAGGTGAAAATTCATGTTTACAACGTACAGAGAAGCTTGTCAAGTGCGTGGTTTACCGGCATAATTACTTGAGCTGCAGCAGCAGACCCCCACATGATGCGACAACTGTGGTAAGAGAAGCAGCTAGGAGGAGCCGATGAACTGCAGTGACGGCAGCTCGATTCAGCTGATGCTCATTTCTGGAGGACCTCGTCAGTTAACACAGACAAGAAATACTCGAGCTCTTCACTGCCTTGTAAGGTACTGACCAGTGCAAACCTTGACCACTACGTAATGGTAAACTTTACCCTCTGCGCAGTGGTGTGGGTTCAACAAAACGGCTTCTTTAACCCAGCAATGGTGAACGATGACCTCGACATGGACACCTATGTATGTACTTCTGGCAGCCTACTGACAGCACGTGGCCGTACTGGTATCACGTGACGTATCATGCTTACAGTCACCCGTGTTCCGAAACTGGGTGCGGGCCGAAACAGTTGACAATTTTACCAAAGAGGACGCCGAGGATGCCTGCTGCAAGGGCAGTGGCAAGACGAGCTCTGAAACGGATGTACTCAGGGCGACCACTGCAAGACCTTTACCTATCTGTGAGTTACGACAACGCTTCTGCTTCGCCGTGACGTACAAGACCCGTGGTTCACACCCACAGGAGGCAGTGTTGCTCAGCCCTACACGCAACACACCAAACTATACTTCCAAACGAAATATAAAAAGTTCTGCATAGTGTTTGTAAAAAAATGTAATTTTCAGTCTGTGAACCGATGATATTGTTAGGATATTTAGCGGTAGTTCCGACTAACTCTTGAGTACTGTAAAAAGACACAGGCTTAGCATTTTAACGTGTTGACTAATTTTCCACTCAAAGACGTGTGAACATAATGAAGCGTTGAATGCAAAATATTTTTCCTGGGGGTATAAATTTTTCTGATGTTATACTGTCAGGAAAACTGGCAGCATAACCTTTTCGATGGTTGATAAAATACTAACTTCACATAGATCTCAGGCGCATATATTCTAAAAAGAAACTTATCACAAAGAACTATTGCCTATTTATTACAATACGTTATTCCCGCTTTATTTAACACGTTGACTCCGAAGTGGTACGTATGTGTACCACTGAGGTTAGGTTCTGTAATTTTTTCAGATCCTTCTAGTGACTATGCGTACAAAGTGAAGTTTTACACCAATCAGGCAATCGGAGGCAACGTGTTGAGATGACGAGATTAATTTTGCTATGAATATTTATTTGTTGTACGAGTATGTGTATACAGGGAGTTAAAATTTAGAGTGGCATAAAATAAAATTAATGAAAACGAAGGGATGTTTGCAACCAAGAGAAGCGTAATTAGCGTAACTGCCTGCGATAAACTCTTACACTATTGATTGATCTATTACAGTATTTCTTCGTTTGTTGTCCAGCAGCACGGAAAGAAGTAGAAACCTGATTTTGAGCGTTAATTTCAAATTTTACCTAGTACCTGTGCATTATTGACATCGTATTTTCTTCGTCGCTGTGAAGTCAAGTGAGCGCAAGCGTTTCTTTTACGTAACATATCGGATTTTCTAGAGTGTCTTTTTTTGTTAGAACAAAGTTTAAAGTAAGCGATCTTATAGTTTATAATAAGTGACTTATAGTTATAAGTTACTATAGAACTAGTTATAATACTCTTGAAAGCTTTTACATACTCTGTGCGAGTAAGCCTCCTTTGATAAAACATACTTTCATTTTACACAACTGTTATTTTCTAGCACATTTCAGTCCTACTCTTTTCGTATTTGTATATTTTTGCGCATATCTTTTACTGCGTACTACCCTAGACACCTCCTGTAGTTATGCGACATGGAACTTGGGTAACGACCTAAGAATGGACCACTCGGATCGTTCCTGTCGCCGTATTTTAAAATGTCCTAGAATTATTTAAAAAAATTAATTTCAATATATGCTGGAAAATTTTTCCAAAAAATTTTTTCCTGGAATGTTCATTTTTTTAGTGCTTGTATTATTTTACAAAGGAACAGCAAAGTCTCACGATATCAATATTCGTACGGTAATAATGATAGCCATGTGCGAAAGTTGATAAATAAAAAAAAACACTTTAAAAATTTGAAATTATTTTTTCATCAACTTGCATAAGGTTAATGAATTAAATCAATGATTTTCCTGCATTGCAGCTCTCAAAGAACACGTCATTATAGCTTGCATTTCAGAATCTGATTCCCCTACCATAAAATGACACTTATTATGAAATGGTTAATTTCATGAATTTGCAAACACAAGTGGTTGCAAGAATAACATCTGGAATCTTGTATTTTTATAGAGGATTTCACCAGAAACTAGAAGAGTTCCCGGAGTGGAGCCTGAGCCGCAGGTGCTATCTTGCATAGTTCAACGCTGGACCAGTATTGTTTGTAGGATCTATGTCGCACAAGTCCGGGGTATTTTTACAGGCAAATAGAGGATGTTTACTTCTCGACATGAATGTATTGTTCGACAAGACTTGAAGAAAACAAAGATGAGGAACAATGATTGCTTTGCATCCCTTTGCAAGTAGCCCTTTTTAGTTTTCTATTTATATTCAAATCGGTTTGCTTTACTCAATCTTCGAGGAGAAGATGAAAATGACAAGCACGTTACAAGTAAAGTAAATGATAACGTGGATTATTTTATTGGTAAATGCCAAAGTTATTCGTAAAAAAGTACCCTTTTCCTGGGCATTATATATTTTTTGTTTTAGCTTCATAATTATAGGATAATTTAAGAAAACACTCCGAGTCCATCAAGACCCTAGCTTTCTTGAAATGCTCTTTAGAGACTTCAATAATCGAGGTGAACTATCGTCGATTCACAAAGTGAATCAGGACTGGGATTTTTCTTCAAACTTCCGCTCTTGAATTCAGACGAGTTTTCTCATTTAGCGCCCAGCTGGTCGACGCAAAAGCGCCGTGGCTTGAAAGCATCTGCTGTTCAAAGGGCTTCTAGGTGGTATTTTCTCGCTTAAATAAGTTAAAGCTGTAAATGACGAAATAAAAGGTTCGTCAAAGACTTTAAAATACTTATTTTGACCATGATTCAAAATATTCTTCAAATGACTGGTGGTGCAGGTTCTTTTATTTATCTTTAAGGCTTGCAAATTCACTGCGAAAGATATAATAAAGAGAAATAATCCTGTGATTATTTCACTCTATTATTTCGTTCACTGTGAAATTATCACGGGGAGTTTTTAAAATCTTGGTGTCACTCTGTTAGCATAGCGTCCGGTTATTGCCTTTGTTACAGTTGCCAGAGTTCTTACGAACACCTAAAGGTATTTTGATTCGTGCTTTAGTGATATTTCCGTTTAATGACTGATTTTATCACTCTGTTAGATTAACTATCTTTTACTGAAATCTCATTATTTTTACGTCAGTGCGTTTACAACCATAGGCATACGTGATCAGAATACCTACCATGATAATGTTCTATGTTCCACTTCTATGCACTAGCCAAAGTTATCTATACTTTAAGTAAATCTATGGCCAATTATTCAGTAAGTGCTGATACTGATAAAAAGTCGACACTTAAAACTTTCGACTGATATCCATATCAGTGTGTCAGATCTTGGCTGATATCGATTATGAAACTTCAGATCATCCTTAGAAACAGACATGTGGATGCCTTCCGCCCAACAGCCTTAAAATTTTCGAAAATTGAAAATTAATTCAGTGAAGAGCATGTCTGATTTTGACGGAGGAAAATGCAACTAAATATGAACATATTATGCATTTACAAATATGCTCAACAGGTTCTCTTAACGAGGTTGACTGGCCGTTACCTGGAAGTGCAACAACGGACTAATTATGTCACAAATCATTGTTATGTTGGTGCTTTCAATTAACTTGACATTTTTGTAAGGCCTCGTGTACAAAGCACAAGAGTTTGACCTCTAGTAATTCTAAATAATTCTGTAAATTTATTTACTAACTGAATAACACTTTTTCTTGAGTCTGAGGCTATTGTTAATGCTGTAATGTTGGTGTTAATGAAAACATATGTTCCCTCTGATCAAATTCAGAATCTTACCTGAAATTTATCGTAGTATGATTTAATGCAAAGTCTATCTATTATAAAAGATTTGATTTACTACAGGTTTTTTCTCATTTTTTCGAATGTCAGACTTTTTAAGGCTTTACGTCGATGTCAAAATAATGTAAATAATTTTTTTTCGACATGGTTTCACAAAATTGGGTTTTTAAATAGATGCTCTACCCTGGTAAACATTTGTATAGGAAATACACTGAATACTTATTCACACACTCAGTTTAGTTACCATACATGTGGGTATCTCAACCCGGAAGATGCTTTACTATTTTTTATGGTAGGAATTCACATAACAGAAGCTGGCAAGTTGTCAGGACTCAATTTTATTGCATCCCCACATGCGTTTGAACTTACGCAGATTCTTCAACCTTAAAGTGTGCTTTCGACCCTCAATGATACAAAATAGACAAGCTGCCTCCTTTACGTTATTGCTACGCTTTCTCCTGTCGTTGGAGTATGCATGGACCTGAGGTCGGTGCTCCTGGTTACTGTCAATTTGAATACACAAATAGGATCGTACCCTTACTTGAGAGAGCTACATTTGATGTTTCCTTAACCCAGCCGCAGGTGATGAAAAAAATATGCTATGCGAAATATATGAGTTGCTTCTATTGAAAATGGGAAGTAAAGTTATTTATACATACTCGTACGTGAGCACTGTGGATATTTAACATAGAAATAAATAAATGGATTTCATTATCATTTGTGCGACAATATTTAACTTCGAGAATGTAGTCACTATACGGAAATTGAAAAGTCTATAGAAATGTAAATAAATACTCCTGAATCAAAACGAGTATCATGTACCTCCCAAATATAAAATTCAGTTTAACATAAATTTTTTAGTCATTATTTTCGTTGCTAGAGAAATGGTAAAGCTCAATATATGACCACTAAATTTAATTTTGAATCTAGAAGCCTCACTGAAGTTTTCCCTTGGTATAATACTCATTTAATTTATTTAACTTCAATGCTGTAAAATTCATGGGAAAATAAAATATCAGAGACATAGATGCCTGGATAATTCCTCGTTTAAATAATTAAGTTTGTGATTGAAAAACAAGCCCCTCGAATAGGAATGCTAAAATTTTCAAACTGAGAGAGTGTGCAATGAAATTTACAATTTTAGTATATGGGACCATTTGAACTTGCAGGGAATATTTCATCAGGGTGACGGTTTTGCAGGTCATGAAGATCATCTACTAATATGGTGTATTCAAAAGGTTAAAATTAAATCTCCTAATTTCTTCGTATTGATAGCATATTTAGCAACTTGACTGAATCAAGCTTTATCCTTTTAGTTAAAGCGGCATGATTAGGCACGTAAATGTTAGTCAGTGCTGTTTTAATATAAACTAATAGACCCACAAGCGAAAATTTGCGTGTTTTTTACTAAATGTTTTCGTTTGATTTGCGAGTGGACGTGAACTTTGCGAAGGAGTCTACTTTGAAGAACGTGCTTTTGGTATCCACAATACGATACTTACAATATATGTATACCCTACAAAATTTCCTCCTATTTAAATCTTTAAGAGCTTGAAAGAAAGACTGACAAAGCCAGCAAGCAAGCAAGCAAGTAACAAACTGTGTATTATTATACAGTGAAATTGTATAGGTTCATAGTACGCACGTACTGATAAAATAACTGAGTAAAAGGGAGTTAATTCCTTGCTATTATAAGGAGTGATGACAACTACACTACTAATTCTTATATGGCGCGGTACTAATTGTGACTTCATCATGAACTTCGTCTTCTTCATGACGAGGAGAGAAGAGCTGCCATTGTGGCATGGTGAGCTGCCATTGTGGCATGGTGAGCTGCCATTGTGGCGTGGTGAAAATAAGCGGGAGAAAAATACTGCGGCTTACGACACACGATCAAAAGCTTGGGCTCTGACCTCTAAATGATCTCTAAATAACCTTTAAATGACCTTTAAATGACCTCTAAATGATCTCTGAATGACATTTGAATGACCTCTAAATGACCTCTAAATAACCTCTAAATGACCTCTAAACGACCTTTAAATGATCTCAAAATGACCTCTAAATGACCACTAAATAGAATGTAAAACTGAGGTAAGAGATTTATTTTTTCATGTATAATCCAATTCGTCAAGAGCCACTTGCCAGTTTTACAAGAGTATGGTGTTCAGCTTTTACACAAAATTATTGCGCAAGACTCTGAATTTTCATTTCTTCTACCATGAAATGACTCATCTAAAAAACTCACGAGGAAAATATAACTTCTATTGGTGGAAATAAAAATTGGCATCTCAATAAATGTAAAAGGAAGCACATCACTCGTTTTTCTTCCCGTGTAGCCTTTAGTCTACGGTGAAGCAAAATAAAAGCACCAACTTACCCAGTTATTTTCCTATAACGGTGGTTACAACCCAACTTTAGAAAACTTAAAACATTTAGAATTTATATTCGGCCAAAGTTTTTTACTCTGAGAGAAACCCCTACCATTTGCAATCATTATTATTTTCGGTTATTCGCGTTGTTGCAATGAAGCCGTTAAAAGGACTGCAACTTTAAATACTGTGCTTTGAAATTCACACAGCAGCACAATGGCTGGAATTCCAAAAAATTACGCAAGAGACGGGCCAGTAAATCAGCTAAAGGGCTTTGCGGTGCAGTTTTTATTAGGTCTTCTCTAATCGCTGGTCTTACCCAATTTGCATGACTCCGAGAACGAACGGGATCTTATTTCATTATGATCATTATCAAGATGAAAATATATTGCTTCACTGTGCACCGCTGCTCAAGATATTGTGCTGTTTTCTCTGGTAAAACTGCTGCAGTATTTCCAACCATGTATTCAGTATTTAAAACATTCAGAATAATATCCAGAACATTCTTTTATTTCTCAACTTGGTGTAATTTTCGAGCAACTGTTTATGTCAAAATTTATCTCACAGCTTAATCAGCAGAAATATATCCTGCGCCAGACTCTGTTTGAGCCTACTTTTTTAGCATAATTTGACTATGCTGTTCTGAACAGTGTAAAAATTGCCAACGTCTTCCTCCAGTCTTAAAGAAAAGCTCATGAACAACATTCATAGAAGGTAACATTTCGAGGAGTAAATATATCAAAAGGTTTAACATGTCTGGTAATGTGATAATGAAACATTACGGAAGGTAAGTCTATACCTTGAATTTTTCTTTAATGACAAGTTAGTCACAATAATTCTAAAATAATTTTTTCATTTTAAGATATCGTTTTTGGGCATCATGGGAGTAAACTTTGATCAAGATATTCGTAAACCTCTGAGTGATAAGCTGAAGTCCTATGCCTGGAATAATTGTGTACTTCATTTTCAGTGCACTGATCGACGAACCAAACAGCGTTTCCACAAATTTTTGTCACTCGGACATCAAGAATCTTTACTAGGTGTGAAGTTCAGTGCATCGTCTTGGGAGCAGTAGGGCATTCAATCATAAGAGGAAGGGACTCCTAGAAACTATGACACATGCGCATTCCTATAATTAAAACGGTACCGGTATTGGTGTAGGTCAAGAAAAGTCTAGCAAAGTCTCACCTCAATAGTATATGTAATTATAGAAGATAAGTTGACACTGACTTGTTTTAAGTCAGTTGGTTTTAGTATTTTGAATTGGGTCATAAAAAGTAACTTGGTACTTTATAGAAAATTTCAATATTTTTGTCAATGCTATTGTACAGGTAGGTCATGGTTCTGATGATGTTATTCTTAATTGTTGGTCTTTCTTGGGAGGAGTGCGTCATAATAATTTCTAACCACTAACTTAAGAACCGTACTGATGGCGGGAATTTTTTGACAAGGAGCAGGTACTGATAGTACCTGCTAAATTGACTTACGTGGTTAAGGTGTACGTGCATGACTGATGGATTTACTTTTAGACGGCATGGGACTTCGGTATTGAACCAAGAATGGGCCAAACGGCTCGTTCCTATTGCCTTATTCTATTCTATTCTATTCTATTCTATTCTATTCTATTCTATTCTATTCTAGTAACACCTTAGTTATCACGACACTGGTCACTCAGTCTTCGCCTGTTTTTATTCCCCAAACGTGTATCTTTCGGTAATAATTCGTATCGATGACCTATCCTTGTATATGGGACGAGTTTTTGTACTTCAAGCAAAGTTTCAGAGCTTTTGTGTCTTGTTTCACTTCTCAAACTAAATAATACGCCACAAGCGAGAAAGATCTGAAATTTTCATCTCAGATGACATTATTGTCATGATTTATATGCGGTGTTAAATATTTACCAGTACATATTGCCTAATATCTGTACTCAATTTCTCACAATTATCGAAAAATAAATTATACAGAAAATTTACTTGCATTAAGATAAATAAATAAATTGAATTCATGAGAAGAATGGATAATCATTTTCTAAAATGAAAGAGAGAAAGCACCCTAAGAATTTTGCAAAAAAATCCTCAAATAGAACAGAATGATACTTGAAGGATCACCATTAAGAGGATCATCTAGATGAAAATAAAAAAGATGGTCGTCAGACATCGAGCTTCCACAATTCTAGCCTTTCTAAAGTCTACGAGGGAGATGCCCCAACGAAATCCAAAAAAACTCTTCGGAAAGCTATCCAGCGAGGTAGAGGGGCGGTTGGAACAATAGCATGTCCACATTCTCCTCAAAATGCTCAAATGCTGGCATGCATTCAACAAGGAAGCGACTTCGCTGTTCTTATACTAGACAGATGTTGAATTCTATTTAACCAGCCTAAGTCACGAAGCCTCCTAAAAGTTATGAAAAATTTCAAGTCCACGAGCTTTTTAATAACAAAAATGATCCTATTTGATATTTTACATAGAATAGCATGTGTTGGATATGTGACCCTGGCTCAAGGAACGGGTTTTTGGTTCGTGTAAGGGACGAGGACTGACTGGAATCACTATGTTTTGTGTTGAATTCGAGGAAAAATATGACTATAAATTATACCTGTACTGTTATCTAACAAGCGAAGGAGCACGTAAGAAATTGAACCTGCTAATTCCTATTCAACTTTCCGCCTACTTACCGAGCCAAAACGAACGACTGTCGAGGGAGCATAAAGGTTACACTTTATTTTGAAAAGGGAATATATCTTCACCACATACGTTTGAGCTTTTGGGGCTACTGCATCTGGTCTGGCTTGGAGATTAAAATCAGACAAGACTGTATGGTGTTGTATGAAACAACACCTCTTGTTCACAAAACTTTTAGGAGTATTATTGATTTTTTAGATGTATGCGAGTAAAAATTCATTCAACCATTAAAATTAAACACAAAGAATGTGATAACAATATACTAAAAATGTAGTTGTTAAGAAGTGTTGACATGATCCTATTTATAATAAATTCCAGTTTCTTCTCTAGTCTTCTCTGAAGCACCTGACTGAAGAAAAACGCAACACCTTGTTTAGTCACTCACTTCGCATCCAGTAATAGTGGCGTGATGTGGAGATTTCCATGATGCGCTCAATTGAACTGCTTCACGCTTCACGTATTTTTCACGTAATTTTCCAAATTGTAACGTTAATTGTTCACGTGCACTTTTTTGGAGGAAATTTCGTGTCAGCAAAATATATGTACTCCTTATTGGTAGAAAATATTATTTTTTCGTAGTAATGTAAAAGAAAAGCCTTACACTTCAATAAACGAGTACAAATAGGATCATCATTGGCAGTATAGTTCAAGGACTTGGAGTTCGCTTAGGTTTACATGAGCAAGACATAGCGGTGTCATATCCAGTTTTTTCTCAAGAATTATTGATTTGTTTAAAAAAAATCTTCTTCGAGTTCTCTCCTTCAACTTTTCAGGTTTAAAAAATGGTTCAGGAACACAAAACATCATCGGTTTACAGTTTTATTCATTATTTTCATACATATCACTTCTCAGTTTTGTTCAGGATGAGAAAATTGATCACTTCTACTCGAAAAAAGGATAAAAAATCTGAAATATATTTGTAGAGACCATTCATTGGTCATCCTTTCACTCTGTACCGAAATGTTACACTTTAGTCTAGATTGTTTTTAATTGTTGCTCATGTATGGGGTGATGAACGTTATTTTACCGAAATAAAGGTTTGTACATTTTATTCAACAATAACAATTCAATATAATTTTTAGAAACATCATTCACTTAGTTCCTAAAATATTTCAAACATTTCAGTTTTAGTTTCTAATTTTAATACCATTTTTTGACTCGTGAAAAATATGTATCTAGGAGTAATCTCGCAGAAGTATGAAATAAAAATGTTGGAATTTATGTCCCAGCTGCATAGTCACATGGGAAAACCTGCTCTACGAAGAGGACTTTTCCCTTGTCAGTTTCTCTTTCCGACTTAGCGGATATAGATCATTGCTCTTGCACTATTATTCAAAGTCGTATGCATCTCATTGAATATGAAATGTCTTCGTTCGCTGCAGCCCCGTGCTAGGATTTGCTCAGCTCGACTCACTGGGTTATGCAGAGTTTGGTCCTGAATTATGGCCGTGATGCAAAACTTGGAGTTTACTTCAGCCCCGATGAAAGCTGGAATTACTGTGTCATTATGCATTGCGCACTTAAGCTCAATCTTGGAAAATTGTTTTAAGAAAGCTGCTAGAATTCTTAGAGAAATTTTTAGAATTCGAACCAATTACATTCAAATTGGGAACTCGTTACACACTTGATAGCCTGGAAGAGGCTGAAAAGATTGGTATTTTCTAAAATTGCTTCAAAGACCAACCTTGCGTTCAGTCCTGCACTCTCCATTGAAAACTTTTTGGAAACAAGAACTTTGTATGATAAAATTGTACTTATTTATTAATTGTAAGAATAAAATCTACGTGACTGTGTCATCAGGGTTCATTTCCTCATTAATTGACTCCAAAATTTTAAGATCACTTGGATTGTGAGCATGAAAATTTGCAAAGTAATATCTGATACATGCATGAATTTGGCTTCACAAATGAAGCAAAATGTATTAGGGTGTGTTGCTGCAAATCTTGGCATGAGAAGATCCTTTTAAAATATTGGGGCAAATTTTATGGTACTGGTGAAGGAGATAGCTTCTGAAATATCAACAGGATGAAGATATCTAACTTTCCAAACTTGTCCGTTACTTCCAAGTTCTAGATAAATATCTAAATGGCATAGTGAATGTCTGAGGGAAGTATGCCTCAAGTTAATCTCAAGAAGAGTAAATGACGAGGTACTTCTACTAGGCACGGGAGGAGGTCTGTATAATTCCGGTTTGTATTGTTGCGAATAGAGGAATGTGAGACAAAATGATTATTAAAGGCGATAATGGGTACATGGTGTGTAAAAATGGAAAGGTAGTGTTGAAATGTTGAAGGGTTAGTTGGTATGAATGTGAGAAAGAGAGCGTTCTTGTTTCGACCTTTTCACATGGTGTGAACACATGATTATTCAAAGTAACAGAATAGAAGAGAAAAACGCGATGTGTTTTATCTGAATGTATTGCCTCATAAAATACAAAACATCACATTCAATTCAACCGTGTAATTTCGTGCAATTAACAATTTAAAAAGAGGTAGCAGAAAGGGAAATGACTGAATTTGAGTTTCATATTTCTAAAACCTTAATGCAGTTCAAATATATCTATGGTCTCACATTCGTTTTTTTGCTGAGGAGGCTTTGGAGGAGAGAACTCTGTCTCACTTATTTTCTAAGGCTCTTCAAATGTTAGACGGTGGGTCAGCATGACAGTCTCATGTGTTTGGGACTCATTTGCTTGCACCTTCCTCTGCAGAAGGGATGAGAGTGTAATATAATGAATTGTGCAGTTGAAAAAAAGACAAAGGAGAAAATACTAGGAAAACTTGGGGAGTAAATGTTTTTATCTGTTTTAATTCAGATAATACAAGTATTACAATCTATGGTTACAGTTGGATTCAGAAAAAAATGTTGTCCCTTTATTTTGCTTACAATGCAAGCATCAAACGTACAATTTTCAATCCCTAATTAATACCTTGAAAATATTCACGAAACACTCTCTTTCGGCCAAGTCACATTTAGAAGAATATTCAAAAAGTCTTCAACTGTATCGTTGAGTTTGAACGGATTCGTAAATTTTAAAATAATCTTCACAAAGTATTTAAATGATTCAAGCTACAAAATCACAGTTTGAAGTACAGCGAGTAGTGAAAATTTAGCTTTCTTATACGTGAAATGGAAGAATGAGATAGAAAGGCGATATTAAGACGAGTGTCCAGCTGTGAGGCAGGAAACTCAGTAGCGTCGCTGCCGGCTGCCCGCCGCTGTTCCGACGGAGTTCCTGCAAAAACGCCTCCCAACAAATTGATTTCGCGTTATCGTGACAAAAAATGGTCATCGCCTTTCCTTGATTTGACATGTACAAACTCCTGCCCTGCAACGGGTGTAGAGAAAAAGTAAACATTGGTCGACTTCATTCTAGACCGTTCGAGACAGAAGAATTGGGATTGAAGGTCCGGACACCTGTGCTGCGCACGACGCTGATCAAGTGCCTGCGGGTTTTCGGGGAATGGAAAAAATATTTCTGTGAAGTTTCAGGGCAGAAGAACAGAAGGTCAGTTTTCACTTGCGTTGTACAGTTACAAGTTTTATGTCATAAAATAATTTGTAACGGTTTATGCAATTGACTTCTTTGATCCTTTCATTGCAAAATTTGATGTAAAAATTAAAATGTACTTGAACAATAATGGCAGTAATATTTTACCACGTATGTAACAAATTTATTCAACTGGTCATGCATATGGTCGGGGAAAAAACTAAGTTAATCATAGTTTCCACATTATCTCTTTCTGGTCGCGCTCAATATAAAAATAAAATGCTTCTAAAACAGCAGAGAGGAAGAATAAGAAATGTGGTAAAAGACAGGAAATACGTTAATTTCATAAATCGCAGTTAGAAAAACGACATCGTCCAAAGATCCAGCGCACAATAACAAAGATAGAAAAATATTTTCTCGTTTGTCTATGAAAAAATAAGTAACGCATGAACTGCACAGCCGAATACTTCTTCACTTTCAATTCCGCTTCTTGTTGGGCTGAAACATTCATTCGGGCAACCGCATCAACATGCGCGCACGACCCTAAACAACGAAACGAGGACATTTAATAGTCAAGATTCTGATGGCTCAATTTCAAATTACTCTAGAGCCTATACGATTCCCCACGGATATGAGTAGGTAACGAAACACAGTGCAATGAAATAATTTGAAGAGTAAAATATTTTCTACATTTTGTTCATAATATCTGTAACCTGCAATTAAAATATCGGTAGCGAGAAGTTTTTGGTATGTTGTTTCAGTCCATTTCGTAAAGATTTTCATCGAATCATTCATGCGAGTCTTCAGTCCAATCAACTCAAATAAAATGAATGGCGATAAATCTAACGAAGGAAAGATGGGTCTATCTCGTATGACCACGAATAAAAATTTGACACTTTTCCAAAACGAACACATCGATAATTTTGTTTCATTCATGTTCGAGCTTCCTCCTGGTTTTTAAGTTATGTATTCATCAGAGGGCCTGCATTTATTTTGAAAGAAAACCCTTGCCTCCGCCGCTTGTCTTTCATGAATTTAAGAAATTATAGCTTGGCTAGGCTACGTTTTTTGTATCCGCCGGTACCGAAAAGAACGGAGGCGAGGAAGAGTCCGCTTCTGATTCAAGAGTACTCGATTATGCTTGCAAATCTCTGATGAGACGAGCATTATGCTCGATAAAATTTCCTGCTCCTCGACTCCATGAGAACAAAACTGGAGTTTCTTTTATTTAAGCGAACACAGTTGCGGAAGCTATGAAACTTTCGAGCATTCAAAGAAAGTCTCCACAACGTTTGGCTTTGAAGTAAAGAGAACAAATTTACATGAATGTAGGCATAGCCTTTGATTCTCGCTAGAGATTGAAAAATCAGCATTTCAGTTTGTGTTCTGATATATTATTTAGAATATCATACATAAGCAATTTCTTTCAAGCGCACATCAGACCTTGTCGGATATGGTTGTGGTCATCCCACACATGAAAACATTTATTAATTTTCTTCGTTCAAGAAAAGTTCAGGCAAGGCGGCAGATGCATCACTGATTTCAATGAAACTCGGAAAAAGCTGCAATTATTGAAATATTAAGTTCCGGTGGCAAGAGATTATGCGCTTAAATCTTCCACGCGACACCAACGCCTTGGCTCGGTGAGATATACTATATATCCAGTCTCATGCTCCAAACAACGACTAGTTGAATACAAAGACTGCTATGAGACTGGCTTGCATCTGCTGGTTCCACTCGTCCATTGACAAAATAGACAGCAGATCCTAGAGTGCAAGTTAGAGCTTGTGCGATTGTGGCGTCCATTTGGACATATGTACATATACTAGTTCGATCTGGTGAAAGCTTTACCCACATGCGTATGCCTGAAGAAATGAGAATTATTTTCAGCTATAAAAATTTAAACAATCGACTAAAATGTGGTAGATAATTGTAGGATTATTCATTTTGTCCCATCAAACAAGTAAAATATCATTCAGATATTAACTCGTTGAATCTGTTCGAATAAATGGGTAAATTTCTGCTGCAAAATATTTGTAAAGTTCTGTTAATGTGATGTCGAACCCAGGGACAAGCTATCGTAAAATCTTAATAGACCCACGCCTTTGCTCACATCTTCGCAGAAATTCTCCTCATATTCTCTTGTCAGCCTGGAAATTCTTTATTGCAAGAACATGTTTTCTGGAATGCTAACTTTCTAACGTGAAAAGACGTCGTTGGCTTTGATTTAGTTTTGAACGAATATGCGGAGTTTAAAAATCTAATGTAAATGTCATATTTTAAATAGTTTTACTAAATTAATTTAATAACTCTCTGAGATAGTAATTATTTAATATATGAGGAAAGTTAAATACTAAGTATTTACTAAATGCACATAAATAGAGAGGCAACTTCAAATGCGAGTATTAATTAATAAAAAGAAATTTTTGAGAATGATTTCACGTATTAACACTACGGTTATGGCTTATGCAAGTCCAAAATAGTTTCACAATTCACAGACATGCACACACTTAACCCTATTCGAGGGTTAATAATAATTAGTTAAGGTACTAAGAAATCCTCTATTGTAAGGTCAAGTAACTGTTTTGAGAGACTATCACTGAATATGCACAAAAATATTGACTGCAAAGAGTGAAATATGTGACATGGATAATATGTAGTTTCAACAAGATGACACACCATCTCATTCAGCAAGAGGGAAAATGACAATTCTTGAACTCTCTTGTGAAATCGATTGATAACCCGTTTAGGCGACATTTTTTGGGCATTTCATTCTCCTGATTTCTTCACTTCTGATCGTAAAACGGTCAAGTCTATGAGGGAATGTCTTACAGATTGCAAAGAATATAAAAACATAAACCCAAACAATAGCCCGTTTACTCAATCTGTCTGGATCAAAACGGTCAAAATACTTTCGAAAAAACACGCTTCTGAAAGACCTGCAATCATGAGCATATGAATAATATTACATTTGAGTAAAAACTTCAGAGCTCCTTGTACTTGTCGACCGTTTTTTCTTGAACAGTACTTTTTGATCATGATTTTGTTTTGTCATTAAAGCACAACAGCATGAAGGTTTTTGCCGCACCAACGAATCCAATCATTGAACTCAAAACTTACATATGCCATTGTGCCTGATATTTATAAAATGATGGTGGCTTTCAATATTTATGTTACCCAATGCATTATGTAGCAATTTTTACAGTTGTTTCAATGGGAATTGAATTCATTTAGGGTGATGGAATGTGAAATTACAGAGGGTCGAATATGCTCTTAATGCTCTGTAAAAAGTTCATTTTACGAAACATATTACGTAAAAGCTTATCAGAATGACAAAACTTTGAACTAATGAAGTTTGCCCAAATTTTCAACGAATAATACCATAAATTTGAAGAACGAACTTTAATTTTCCAACATTAACGTATAAGTAGCCATTTCAACTTTATAAGAGACGTATCTTTCATTCTTGAATTTGAAATGCTTTCATATTATTATAAAACACGGGGAAGACCTTACGATGTGATGTCAGTGCTGCAAGCAACAATTCTGCCGAGCCATGATTAAGTATACCTCTAAACTACCACTATACCAAAGGTAGAAGGACACTCCCTTCAACTTGGAAACAAGATTGTGAAGGAGTATGAAACAAACAAGGATACAGGAAGACTTCGAAGTAGTAAAACGCCTCTGTACATTCTCTGAGCTTACTTTACCCCTTTGCGATTTCTCCACTAAAGTGAATTGTAAAAATGGTCCCAGAATATAAAGAAAAAGGTTTGGAAATGAAATGGCATCCATCAGAGTTAACGTCAACCTGCAGGCAGTGACCAATTTACCGCGAAGGGAAGGATTCCGCAGGCGCCGACCGAGGAAGATTCCACTTCCAAAGAAACACGAATGCTCTTGTAAACATTGTGGTATAGAATTGTTGATATTTTCGACCAAATTCTGTGGTCTGATTAAAGAAAAATGAATAAAAGGTATTTGACAACAATTCAAATCATATGGTTTGGCGAAAATCAAACTCTGTCTATATACCGGAAAACACCGCATCCATGGTGAAACCATGATCCAGGCATTATGAACTCTAGCTGCTTTTCATCCTTTAGTGCAGGAGATCTACACATCATGAAATGAACGATGAGCTCCCAGAAATAGTGGGAAATATTAAAAAACAATGATTGCAATCCCGGCAGAAAATTCAGCATGGAGAGACGCTGAGTGTTTTAACAACAATGATATTCTGGAATGAGAGTAGACCTTCACCAAGCTAATCAAAGCGCCCCTACGAGCCTCTACTACAAGTTGCAGTACGGACAGGAATTGTCGCTTAGAACATTATCACTACTCTTAAAATGTAAGCATAAAAAATAAAAATCCAATGTATCTGTGCGGTATATTTGATTGAAAATAAAGTTTTTATTTCTTTCTTCCTTTTTTTCTAAGCACACATCACGGCAAACGTCAGACTGGTTCAACGGCTACGATGTCTGTTTTCGAGTGGCCTAGCCAGTCTCCGGACTGAAATTGAAAAAGTTGATGCTTAAAGTTGGAGAGAGACAGCTTTCAAATCTTGGATGTCTGGAGCGAATATGTAGGAAAAATGGGAGACATGTCAAATATTACATACAAGAATCTCGCTTCGCACGTCTAGACACTATTCTGGCCGACAAACATGCTACCGCACACCAAGAATAACTTTTATGTGGGGTTAAGAATGTTATTTTTACGACTTTTGAAAAGTTTCATATTAATAACACAATTTGAAAATGCATCGTGTCGCATTGAAAGTTTATCTTTACTTTTTTAAACACATTGCATTTTTCGCTGGACATTTTGTTCAGTTTGGTTACTTTCAGATATTGCTGCGTGTAATCCATATTTTTAAATTAAATTTTCTACATAAAGGGTGACGAATACCTATTCAATGCCCTCTAACTGAAGCCGATTGAATGGGCAATGAAGATAAGAGTGTAGAAATTCGGGCAATGTTCATTTTTATCGATAGATAAACAGTTTTGAGGCTTAATCTAACTACACGCATGACTATTCCCATCAGTTACATCACAAAGTTGCTCAGCAGCGGTCAGTAATTTGTCACAAAAGTATCGGTGATTTATTCGGGACTCAGTAATTTAGTAGTTCAGTATAAATTAAAAATAACGCTGTTCGAGTGATAATCGGGAGCTTAGAAAGAGACACGAGGATATATGGAAACGTTTAGGTTTGCATTTGATAAGGAAATTCTATTCAAACATGAAGCAGAGAAGATTTGGGTTCATTCGAAGGGACAAGGAAGATATCCGTCGCCATGATATTACTTTGACTAATTCTGATATTCTAACTCTTCCACTTCCCTTGATTAAATGCAGGCACCAAGCTAAAACGTGTTCGACAGCCCAGAGGTAACAGCTGGCGTATAACATTGTTTTGTTTCGGTATGAAGTTTGGCGCAGAGTTTCCAGAAAAACAATCTAATAGACAGTTCTTCCTGTCGGTCCATTTGCATGCAGAAGTTGGCAGCGAGTGAAGCAGTCCAAGTGAACTAACGACTGCACAAACTGCACCAACTTCATGAAGACTTTCATGTTCACACGTGCTGCTTTAGCTGCGACTGCTGCACTCTCATTCGTTTCGTAACTTGCCGACAATCAACACTTTTGAATCCTTTGGAATTCCAAATAGATATAAAAACAAATGATGAGAATGTTAAATTATTTAAAGAGCGGGGTTTATTAGGGCTTTTATCCCGTTCTCCTCGGAATATGCTTACTCACCTATACAAAATAGAGCGTGAATGACTGAATAAACCTCCACGTTAATTAATGAATATTATGTAGACTATTTTGGTTGACCGGATATAGGCTTTCTTGAAATCTCTCGTCTCGTAGGGTGGTGATATGACGTTATTTCGTAAACTTTTTCGTAGTTTGAAATAATATCAAGACTCGCAATTTTTGTCGAAAAAATCTACTCACAGTGTTGGAATTGGAACTGTAAGTCAGAGTAAAATTTAAACAATGGAATTACGACCATGCATTCTTGGATTCACGAATACATATCATACTTCAAGAATCAAAGGCGCAGTTCATGAAAGTTCGGGCTAAGGTTGCAGAAAAAAATTAACGACAAAATTTAAACATTGAACAATACTAATGGAATAATACATCGGCTAAAGCACATAATTTTAATGACCTTATCCGGACAAAATTTCAACTCACATTTGAAGGGAGGCACGAATGAACGTGTAATCAATGTGGAAAAAGTGTATAACTTTAGTAAAAATCAAACAGCATTAGTTAAATTGCTTCAAAATTAATGTAGGTTAAAAAATTAATGTGGTAATGCACATTTGCACTGATGACTGATATTTCCAATATACAATGCACAAAACGCCTATTGAAGCAATATGGCGACAAAGAGATGATGGTATCACTATCACTATAGACATCAAACATGCCAGGTAAGTAAAGAAAGTGTAAAAAATACGAGGATTCCCGGTTTCATAGCAAAAACAGTTTGACTTTAACCCCTTCAGTCCCCTAGTCCAGTGTATTGGACACCCTTCATAAAGTGCAAAAAAGGATTTCATTTGAATCATGATGTCCAACATATTGGACATGCAATTTTGGACAAAAAAATTAAAATTTTGGAAGTTTTTTGTTTCATCTTGGTGAATGTGGTTTGTTTATGAAGATGAATAAAGTTTTTCAATGACAATTATCGTATTTTAGGCCGTGACTGAAGGGGTTAAATTAAAAACATAA